>JAHKKF010515314.1:0-12143 GCA_019740295.1 Labeo calbasu
TGCTGTGAAACGAAGAGGTTTTTGCCATGGTTGTGCAAAATTTTCATTGCCGTCTTTGTCTGAGTGGCCTGAACTTGGACATGTTTAAGCTTTTCTAGTTAAAATGGCAATTCTACATCCTATTTGCTGCCTCAGTTCAAATTCAAGGCATTCTCAGTTTAATTCTGAATGGTGCACAACCCTGATGGAGACACCTGTACGTCTGCAGCTGCAGTCTTTGGCCGATGGCCCGACTTCTAGGTTAATTTGGACTGGCTTCCCACGTCTTAACCAAGTGTGCCATCCAACCTCCCAGCAGTCTAAAGGGAACCTGGACTCAGGTCAAGCCCTCAGCAGTTTAGTAGTGGAAATCCTCACCGCTGCTCTTGACATGTTAAAAAGGCCATTTTCATCTATTGTCCAGAGAAAAGCAGGAGGAAAGGACTCTCTGTAGCTGTAAATAACTGTAAACATCCAGGTAATAGAGGCTCTTTTGTGTTTTCTGGCCATGGTTGTTACCTTGTTATCTCTGGCTTTTATGTTAATAATCAGACACTCACCATCTCTGCCAACTGCGTGGGCTACCTTTTTGTATGCGCAATCGCTATTTTGTCAAGCTTGTTGAAAAGGGGGCGAATCTCCAAAAAAAAGGGGAGGGGTATCTTTGCCCCTGTTACCTGAGGGGATTTTACCCCACCCTGCCCAATTTTCACCTACCTCTGTTTATTCGCAGTCCTCTCCGTATGTCACAACATTTACATGTCTTTCCTTTTGCTTCAATTTGTATGTGTTAGATAAGAAAAAAATTGAGGCTTGGAAAAAAAAACCCTAATAGAAGAGCAGTCCCCCTGCAACCACCAAAACCCCTCCGCTGGCCAGCCAATGGCCATTCACGGCAGAACAAACAAAAATCAAATGGGAGCTATGCTTTTAGCTTTTAATTCTAGCCCCAAAAGTTTCCAGCTGCTTCCGTAATTATTACCTTTTAAAGAGTAAGAAAATGGCGGGTTAATTCACACGGTGGCTTTCTCTATCTTTTTGTCTCTTTCTCCCTTGCTCCCTGCCTCATTCTCTCCTTCCTCCACTCTCCACCCCAAACCACAACAGGTATGCTGGACTGTTAAATGAAGGCCTTTTTTAGTCGTAATTTGGTTTGAAAACCCTCTGGCCTGCCCAGATTATTCTTAGTCGGGTCTCTGTTTCCTGTCGGTATGAAGGAGGTGCACCTTGTGCACAGGGAGAGGAACAATACGGCCTTGTCCCAGGTTCCTCTGACCCCCTGCACTGCCTGTCAGTCTGCGATTGTCATGCAAGGCCCCCTCTAGAAACAAAAGGCCTCGATGGGCTTTGTGGCCCACCAGGACCCCAGCATTGTTATTGAGTCCCCTGTGAGTATTTGCTCTTGAGCCAGTTTCTCAACCTGTAAGACCTTGATGCTGATGGTTTTGTTAATCTGAGCTATAGCACTTAAGTAGATGATCTAGTTTGAGTTGTGGGGTTGATTTACATCCAAACTGATAAAAAACCACAGTAAAAATATGCTGAATTAACAAAGTTGACGTATGTTTCAGCTGGAATGTGTGTGTCTGTAGTGCCCTATAATTGTAATACTATATATCAGTGGGTATTTAAGGGGTTTGGGGTCAGTACATGTACATGGGGAGACACAGTCCTGCGGTATTGTTAAAGCTCGGGTGATGGATGGCTGTGGTCGCACATGATCCCAGCCCCTGCTGGAAAGGGCACAGAACAACTCGGCTTCATATTGTCCTTGTTCTGTGTGACAATGGGCCACTTGTGGGTCTGACACTCATCACCTGTTAGTCAGCCTCATTCGTATGAAAATACCACCCTGCCACAGTTCCAGCACTGTAGGTGCTTTTCCCTCCAGGCCTGTATGTTTATTTAGACAATGGTAGCCATCACTAAGTGACACTTGTAATTGAGAGCTTTTCATATCAAGCAGAGGTGGATGCCTTTCAGAGATACAACCGCCCACTGAACTACTGAAGTTAGAGACAAACTGAATGTTACTTGATGAGTTCCACTTATTTTTTAATATTGTAGAATGTCATTGTGTAAGTATTGTTCAGCCAAAAAGATAAATACAATAATGTGCATATATATTTGTGTATTTTTAATTTTATTTATTTTGTTTTATGTGAACAACTGTACTTACAAAATGTCATAATAATAATAATAATAATAATAATAATAATAATTATTATTATTATTATTATTATTATTATTATATCCTTAATAACAGCAATAATTCTAACAAGGACAAATTAATCATAATAATTATTACTGTTATTNATTATTATTATTATTATTATTATTATTATTATTATATCCTTAATAACAGCAATAATTCTAACAAGGACAAATTAATCATAATAATTATTACTGTTATTATTAATTTCCCGTTCTTAATGTTTTATTATTATAATTATCAGTAATACTAACAGCAGTATTTCTAATAATGACACATTAATAATTCTTATTATTACTATTATTATTAATTGCCCATTCTTAAAGGTATGTTATTATTATTATTATTATTATTATTATTACTACTACTACTACCAGCAATAATTCAAACAATGACAAATTAATGATAATAATAATTACTATTATTATTAATTACCCATTCTTAAAGGTATATTATTATTATTATTAATAATAATAATATCAGCAATAATTCTAACAATGACAAATAATAACAATGACAAATTAACAATAATTATTAAATGTATTATTATTATTATTATTATTATTATTACCAGCAATAATTGTAACAATGACAAATTAATAGTAATAATAATAATTATCGCTATTATTATTAATTTGCCATTCTTAATGTTTTATTATTATTATATATTAATAATAATAACAGCAATAATTCCAATAATGACACATTAATAATAATAATTATTATTATTATTAATAATAATTGCTCATTCTTAAAGGTATGTTATTGTTATTATTATTATTATTATTATTATTAACAGCAATAATTCTAATAATGATACATTAATAATTATTATTATAGCTATTATTAATTGCCCATTCTTAAAGGAATGTTAATAATTATTACCAGCAATAGTTGTAACAATGAGAAATTAATAATAATTATTATTACTATTATTATTAATTTCCCATTCTTAAAGATATTATTATTATATAATCAATATCAGCAAGAATTTTAACAATGATAACTATTACTAGTAATTATTACTATTACTATTAATTGTCCACTCTTAAAGTTATTATTATTATTGCATGTATTTCTGGTCTCTTTATATGCATGATTTTAGGCCATCTGGGTTTTTCATTTGCACAAACAAACAAACAAACAAACAAAAAAAGTCTTAATTAATTTTTTATGCATGTTATAATTGTGTAAATCAATGCAATAACGATATTTGCTATTATCTCCCAGGTCTCCAAGGTGTCTGATAGTCTTGCATGCGGCTTTCATAAAAGGAAACATCTGCTTGTAATAGTGGTCCTGCTCCGGCGAGGCTGAGGGGAGTTAGGCTGGCGGAGGTGACTGACAGCTTCCCTGGCCCTGTTGTGCCTGGCAGATGTGGAGGTGTCACAGTAGTGATGAATTGTTTACACTCACCTGTCTGCCACGTCCTTCAGCGTCAGGGGGATAGGCCCGGGCGACGGGAAAGGGGTGGCGGCACTGCCACAGGGTCAACAATATCTTCAGGTGCGTGTATGAACAACTGCGGCAAATGTGTCAAACATGGATGTTCACACAGCAACATTCACAGGTGTGGGGATTTTCAGCGAGGGCAGGTGTTTTGTATATGTGCGTTGCGTCTCGGTGTTGCCGGTGGGCACTGAATGGCTCGTGTCCTACGGCGTAATTAAATTCTTTTGTGAGGACGGAAGTGTTTTTGCAAATGGAGTGTATTTTGCACAACTTTTCATATTCCTGCTGAGAAAATTAGCATGTTAATGAGCACGTTGTTTACTCAAAATGCGAGGGAGATTTGTCTCTTATTTCACTCGCCTCATACAATATTTAAAAATAAACGGCAAAAAGAGGAAATAAAATATTCAGCTATGATTTTATGACAGCTAGCGAGCACCATTTTGAATGGCTCAAACCCACAGCGTGTTCCTCAACGCCAGAGCGACTAAACGAAGCCGTTACGCTGTCCAGAACGAGCACGCATCCATGAGTGATACAGTAATATGCCGAGACAAAAACAGAACAACAGTATTCAGTTTGACTGACAGCTCAATTAAGATGACGTCCGCTTGATTAGAATCTCTCCCAAACCCATATTTACTTGATTCTGGTGTGTCATATCGCCCCGATCGTACCGCGAGCGATGACAACCATCATGTTTTAATCCGCTGCATCACTCCAGAGTCATACGCTATTCCATTTTAACTGCTTCTGCCTGGGCTATTCTCCCCATTGTTGATTTATTCATTATTAACAACCGTTCCCCCCTTTCAGATCAATGTTGCAAAGCGGCCCCCTGAAAATGTGGACGGGAGCTCTCTTCAAAGTGGCCATGCTCGAGTATTCAGCCATCTGTGCTCAGACGCACAGCAGTATCTGCATTAAATAGCCCCCTTAGTAACAAGCCACGGAAAAGCTATCTGCTCCGTGATACGTTCAAACCTCATTGACTGTGAAGGGAGACGCATCAAAACTATTCTGTGTTGCTATGGCAATGGAGACCTCAATAAGTTAATCTTTGCCATTTTTTTCTCCTTTTTTGTGCCCGACTCAGTGGTAGTCAAATGTGTGTGTGTGTGTTTGCGCTATTCAGAGGGCTTGTGGCCCCCCACGTCAGTAGTTTCGTCACAAGTCAATGTAGATGCTTCTGAAAACAGGAAAAAGAGGTATAACCGAATTGAGAATGCGCTAAGGATGCTTAATGACTAGCTACGTGGCAATTCGCATTTAAAAATTGGTCAAAATACATATAATACTTGTGATTTCAATCGTGCTGGTTTACTTCAGTCCACATGTAACAGTGGACTGCTTCTTGTAGTACTGTAAATAGCATCTTTGAGCAGAACGCACTGTGGGAATACAAATGTGGCCGTGTATTTGAGTGAAGCACGGCTGAGTTTGATCAGATGTGCTTCGAGGAAAGTTTCCTTTGATCCGAACGCTACCAGGGTGAACAGAGTGAAGTCGTGAATGGACGTACACTCTGGGAATATCAATGCAGCGCTAGTCGTCGCCGCTAGTGACTGCCTGCTAGCACGTGCTAATTCAGCTCAGAAAATGGGCTATCTGAAAACCTGAGCCTCAAATCCTCACCTTTATATTCAAATGCCATCTGACCGCTGACAGTGACGGGGCTGTGATTTTAAATATCATAACGTGCTAATGCGCGGCTCGTGAAAGCTGGGATTTATTGCTTTTCTAATCATTCCGAGTGTTGTTAGCTGTCGTGATGTGTTGCGGCCTCTGTCGAACACAGCTGCGCTAATGTAATTCTGCTGAGATGAAAGGGACCGGCTGGGTAGTGTGGTTTACTGTTGCTGTGAAACATGGACAGAACGCAGCCAATTAGATCTGCTAAAGTGACATGATCAAGCAGAAATACTGTGTGTGGCTTTTTTAATGGCTGAAGTCGGCTCTGATGCCGGATCACTTTAATGGCTGCCATATGCCATGTTTGGTTTGGCTGGTTTCCCGCAAGATGTTGTGCTTGTGTTTTGCGGCTTTTAGGATTGTCAAGATTTCTCTCATGTCATGTTTAATGTTGCTCACTGCTGTTGGTGAATGTGGACGGACACCTCGCGAGTCGTTTTGACAGTACGCCAGTCTTGAATGGGCCGTTTCTTACGAATAAAGACGGCATGTACATTTCAGAGAGTTTCCACTATTGTTATTTATTTTAAACATGACACAACTCATAGGTTAATAGGATAGTGGTCTCAAAAATGAAAATTCTGTCAACATTTAATCACTCTCATGTCACTGCAAACCTGTTGGACTTACTATATATATGTATATATATAAACAATTCTCAAAACATCGTATTTTATGTTCCACAGATTTCTGAAAAGACATGAGGGTTATTAAATTAGTCAAAATTTTCATTTTTAGGTGAACTATCCCTTTAAATCCTTTAAGAAACAGCGATACAATAGCACTCAGAAGGGTCACCGCCTCTCAAGTGTGTGTGTATTTGTTTTGTGGAATAAGAGCAAAGACCCCCATTCGAAACATAAGTGCCAGGTAAATGCATTTGATATTATGGCCCCTGCCTTTGGGGGGGGTCATTGGCCCCCTTGCCCCATTGTGCCCTATTTAAAAGGGTTTGTCATGAATGTGAGAGAGCCTCTTTTCCCCTACTGCTCTCCCCTGGAAATGGAGATGTAATGACATTTGCAGTTAAAAGGAGCTCATTCACAGTTTGTACAGTTTAAGAATTCAAATGAAGTGTTTTCTCGTGCTGTATTGCCTGAAGGAACAGGCGAGAGAGGAAAGCAGATTTCTGAGGATTAGTTCTCCAGGTTCCCTTTATTATGTTAAGAGTCTGTAGTAAATGGTGATGGAGGGAAAAGTGAGGTAAAGTAAAGGTTGTGTGTTGGGGAGGGGGGTGCGTATCCTCCTCTGCAGGGCCTCAATGGCATGATAACAGTGATATTGGACACAGTTTACACACACACTGACACACAAATGTCAGAGTGTGCTGCAATGAGGTTGTTCACGGCCATTGGCGGTGAAACACCTGTTTTCAGCAGAAGAACAGCTCCTGTCACCCCCTCCAGCCCTCGGTTTGTTTTTGGTAAATAGAGACCTGTGAAGGGAAAGTGAGTGACATTTGGGAGAGCCTGAACTTTTAATAGTGCTTAATTTGTAAGATGTCACAACAGAGATCACAGTTGGCTAAAGTCTGCGCTGTTAACCCGGGAAGCAGAAGAAATAGTATTTTTTTTTTTTTATCTCTGACTCTGAAAAGCACACTAAATAATTATCTGGTTATTTTATATCTTATTATTTATTTTAATTTAATTGTTTGAAAATATTACTTTTTATATGTTCATATATGCGACCCTGGACCACGAAACCAGTCGTAAGGGTAAATTTTTTGAAGATACAGCTATTTGAAAATCTGGAATCTGAGGGTGCAAAAAAATTAAATATTGAGAAAATCACCTTTAAAGTTGTTCAAATTAAGTTATTAGCAATTCATATCATCCTGACTACCAGCTATGGAGTTTTGTCCTCTGTAGAGGACATTCGTTGTTAGCGATTTCTCTGAGACCTCACACAGTTTTAAGTCTGGACGTCCTGTATAGAACACATTCAGGGCTTTTCAGAGATACCAAATGATTGGAAGTTTCACCATGACCATTCCCTCTTCTTGGTCTTTAAAAATGGCTGACATTAATTTATTGATCAAATTTAACACTCTTTTGGACATATGATAATATTTTGTAATAATCATTTAAATTGACTAATCATTTAAATAAACAAATTGTTTGTCATAAATCAACATCTTAGGAAAATGTTATGGGGTTTCAAATCAAAATATACCTTTCTGTTATGAAACAGCACATCAATTTCACACATGTCCACTGTAGAGGACACCAGGACTTAAAGCATGTTTATTAGGAAAGTCTTCCCAATTATTACTCCCATCATTACTTATAACTTACTTATTATAATGAACTTATTTTTCATTATATGTTGCCCCAAAAACACATTAATGTGCAAATTAGATACAGTTACAGATACGTTGTTTATAATGGGAAATCTTGTTTATGGCCATGTTACATACATTTTGGATGAAGAAAATTGTCAAATCATTCTGTTATATTTTTCAAAACATAATTGAGAATCATCTTTATATAAAGTCAAAAATAAAAATTTGTTTGTGATTAAAACAAAAATCCCACTGTTTTTGCCTTTTCATGTCTATTCATGTTTTTTTTTCTTTAAAACAGGACTTTTTAATGTCCTGGTGTCCTCTACAGAGGACTTAACATAACATATGAATACAATTTTATGTTTTTATTGTATGTTTAATTTTTTTTCTTATGCTCTAAACATGACATGAAAAATACTATATTCACAAAACTTTTTTTCCCTGGTAGTCAGAAGGATATTACTAATCAAATGGTTTTGATATATTTATGGTAGGAGATGTACAAAATGTCTTCATAGAACATGATCTTTACTTAATATCCTAAAGATTTTTGGCATAAAAGAAAAAAATATAATTTTGACCCATACAATGTATTTTTGCATTTTTGCTACAAATATACCAGTGCAACTGGTTTCGTGGTCCAAGGTCACATATTTTATAAAATGTATATGTATATGTATATATATATATATATATATATATATATATATATATTTAGCAGAGATTCCTATTAATTTCCTATTAAATATAAACAATTACTTACTGTATCCATTTCTTACTGAGTAGTCTTGTCTAGAAAATGTTCTAAAATCACTTAGTAGTGGGAAAAAAAAATTCCTTGTATTTAATTGTATTTTTTTTATATCTACAGTATAACTCTTAGTCAGTATGACCGAAATGCAGAATGTCCGAGTGCAGGATCAACCAAGCAGAAATTACCAGACAGATATTGTGTTCCCTACAATTTCATCTCCAGCGTGCAGATCGCGTTTCCACCATCCTGCGTCTTTTTCCGCCCTGCCTTCCCGCTCATCTCCGGGTCTCTCTGAGGTGTCAGGCTGTAATTAACCATTCCCTTTGCTACCGCAGTCTTACCTGAGCTGTTCTCTGAGCTCGCTGGGCCCAGAGATCTGCTGCATTACCCACCACACCGTTTCCAGCGAATATCTCCAGCTTTGATCACATGACGACGAGCTGCTCTGAAGAAAACGGGTAGGAATAAGCATACATAACTGCTTTTTTTGCCCACCTACACTGTGTCTGTCCCTTACACGCGCTTATTTACACGAGAGTGAACGTGCTAGGCTTCTACCTGATATGCTTGAGCTGTAAAGGTAAAGCCTTTATTATCTCGGCAGGCAGCAGAAGGTGTCACCTTCATCGGACCTGACACACATGCTACTCAAACCATGGGAGACAAGATCAGGGGCAAATTAATCGCCAAGATGCCAAGGTCAGTGTCGTGCCCCCATACGCGTGGGCTGGTCAAGGAGAGATTCATACGTGGGCAGACACGCGTCTATTCTTTCAGGCACCCCAAATGACTCATCTCACGTCTGTCATACCGTCACGTGGGCATCAGGACTGATGTGTGTGCTTATAAAGACTAAGTGTTGTCAGTTCTGGGAATAACAGATTAGGCCTTTTTTGATACATCGCCACTGTTGCAGATTCTTACCTCCCTTAGAATGAGATCCAGGAAGTTGCTGTATGTGGATGTAAATGTGTGTGTGTGTGTGTGTGGTGGAAGGGCCGTTGCTAATGAGGGATGTTTTGAAAACATTTAAAGCCCTAATGATGCTGCTGCAAGAGCAAAGCCTCTTCCGGGGGCTGTGATTTAAGATGGTTTGAGGCTGTGGAAAAATTGTTTCACCCAATTTAAGTCTTGCGTTCCTGTTGTTAAAATATTGAGGTTAGAGGCTAACACAAAGACGAGGAGGTGAACAACCCTGCCATATGCATGTGTTGTTAAAGTAAAGAGTATTAAACCTCTTTCAATAGCAGCTCTGCGAGTTCTCACTTCTCCATTTTTGTGTCGAGAGCACTTAATTGTCTGCATTTGGCAAGTTTAACACTTCCTGACTCGAGTGGCCTCGCTTGAATGTCTTTGAGTAACTAAAAATTAATGGGGACAAAAGAAAGGCCTAGATGCAGCACAAACACACAAGCATGAATGCAAATATATTCAAAATCCATAGTGACCGAATTAAACATGCCAAGAGAAAATTTCCCACCGAGAAATTTTGAGATTTTAGCTGCGCCTGCTTCTGTCCGCCAGCCAATTTTCCATCAGGAATCTCTCATTAGCAGATGTTTTTGGCCACAACACACACACACCTCAGTGTGATCTGGTGAACCCTAAATTTAACAAGCGCTTACCAGAGCAGACGAGTTAATGAAAGGAAATTACCTTTTCTGCCAATTTCCCCCTTCCATTCAGGTGCTTTTTTTACTTTGCAATTTAAAATGACAGATACTTTTATTTTGTACTAAATAAACTGATAAATCTTTCCAGTGTTTCATTAGTTCCGGGAAGCGCATGAGTCAGGTATTAACTGTGGTCAGATGGTCTTGTGTATATCTCGCTTGACCTGCTTTCCGAAACGTTTCTGAGGTGCCTGTTTCATATCTGACAGTGAAATGTAATTTATAATTTCACTTTCGTGTGTCATTACTGCTTTTGAATTGTCAAAATATTGAATAATTGCTGTTCACAGAGCTGCCGTCCATTCTTGACTAAAACTGCAATCTGTTTGCTTAGTCATTTTAGAAGACGGCGATACAGGATGAAGTTTATTTACACCGCTGTCATCTGTTCCCTGCATAGCAACAAAGCCAATGATTTCCACATAAGAGCAGTGGGGAGACTCGGGTAGACGGCCCCTCCAGAGCCCGCTGAAGTGAAGCCGTAGTTGGGTATGTTGGCTGGTCTCGCCCGGCCGCCCCACAGCAGGTTTGAAGCCTCTTCTATCTTTGCCTCCAATCAATAGAAGTGCTGCTCCCCCTGCTGCCTGTCTCACGCTACAACTTCCTCTTCCCTCACCTCTTCCAATGGCACACATCACCCTTCACATTTCCTTTCCTTTTATCCCTATTTCTCTCTCTCTCTCTCTGCAGTGAAACAGTCAGGATGGTCCTGATGATACTCGTTTGGCAGTGGCTGACATGAGCAGAGGTCTATCAGAGAGGCCTGTTAGGCTAGTGACAAGATGGAAACCCATCCGGGAGGCCTTTTCCTATGGATGCAGCTGCTGCGCTCTGACTACTTGTGGGTTAAATTAACTCGTACTGATGCTTGCTTAATTCAATCTCCTGTTAGAAGTGTTTCGGCATGCCAGCGTAATAACTGTAATCACCTTGTCATCAAGTCCCGTTCAACTCAATCATCCGCCTCTGAAACGCACTATTCCCGTGTTTGACAGCCTACGGAGTCTTCATGTTACACTGTGTTCATCTGTTCGTGTTTGGGAGCTTTAAATTAACATTTTTTTAGGCCTCTTCACTGTGGTAGCACATATCCCACGTAATTTTAAACATGGTCAGTTGTCATACTCTTAATTTTACTTGATCAAAGCTTCAAATTAAGTTGCTCTCTGCTGGTAGGCTGTTCTTTCGGTAGGTGTTGTGATAATGTGTGAAAGGAAAATTTCTAAAGGTATTAATTAGAATTTTCCCAGAATTCTCTAGCAAACAGAGCTGAAAAACAAGACGAGTTATAAAGATGTTAGAATTTATAAAACTCACATCAACATTTTCACACTTTGACTTCACAGTTATATACTCAGTATGTTTGCATGCACTATAAAAGTTCAATTTAAAAAAAAAAAAAGTGACCCTGGACCACAAAACCAGTCTTAAGTAGCACGGGTAAATTTGTAGCAATAGCCAAAAATACACTGGGATGGATTTTTCTTTTATGCCAAAAAAATAACAAGGATATTACATAAAAATCATGTTCCATGAAGATATTTATGACCCTGGACCACAAAACCAGTCATAAGTGTCAATTTTTCGAAATTGAGATTTATACATCATCTGAAGCTGAATAAATAAGCTTTCCATTAATGTGAGGTTTGTTTGGATATGACAATATTCGGTCGAGATGCAAATATTTGAAAAGCTAGAATCTGAGGGTGCAAAAAAATCTAATTATTGAGAAAATCACCATTAAAGTTGTTTAAATGAAGTTCTTAGCAATGCATATTACTAATCAAAAATTAAGTTTTGTTATATTTACAGTAGAAAATTTACAAAATATCTTCATCGAACATGATCTTTATTTAATATCCTAATGATTTTTGGTGTAAAAGAAAAATCGATAATTTTGACCCATACAGTGTACTTTTGGCTATTGCTACAAATATACCCAAGCTACTTAAGACTACTTAAAAAATATTTCCTAGTGTAAATATATCAAAAGTTACTTTTTGATTAATAAATGATTAATTGAATCAATTTTTATTAAATATGCATTGCTGAGAACTTCATATGGACAACTTTAAAGGTGATTTTCTCAATAAT
>JAHKKF010515315.1:0-17438 GCA_019740295.1 Labeo calbasu
ATTTTATTTTATTTTATTTTATTTTATTTTATTTTATTTTATTTTATTTTATTTTATTTTATTTTATTTTATTTTATTTTATTCAGTGTAGCTTCATGAACACTCTTCAAAAAATGATTTTGTGTTCCCTAGATAATTTAACAGCATAAGGGGTTGGGATGACTTACTTATTTATTTTATTTTATTTTATTTATTTATTTTTTTTAGTGTAGCTTCCTGAAGACTCTTCAAAAAATGTAT
Source organism: Labeo calbasu (assembly GCA_019740295.1). Taxonomy (NCBI): domain Eukaryota; kingdom Metazoa; phylum Chordata; class Actinopteri; order Cypriniformes; family Cyprinidae; genus Labeo; species Labeo calbasu. Next base: position 241 of record JAHKKF010515315.1, read on the forward strand.
TTTGTGTTCCCTAGAAAATTAAACAGTGTAAGGGGTTGGGATGATTTACTAACTTACTTGTTATTTTATTTGATTTTATTTGATTTTATTTTATTTCAAAAAATGATTTTGTGTTCCCTAGAAAATTGAACAGCTTAAGGGGTTGGGATGACTTACTTTTATTTTTATTTTTTTAATATATTTTTTTTTTCTTTAAGTGTAGCTTCATGAAGGATCTTCAAAAAATGTATTTTGTGTTATAGGGTTGGGATGATTTACTTACTTGGGATGACATGGGGGAAAAAAAAGTTTCTGTGGACCATTCCTTTAATGACATTTAAAGAAATGCTAGAAATTCATTGGAAACTATAAGATAAAACGTCCATTAGAGGGGTGGAGGAATGTCATGACCTTCATTCGGTTTCATGCTACTACCACCCCAGTCTGTTCGTTCATGTTGCTACGGAAACGTGGATAAGGTAGTTTGACAAGGTCATACTCACGGTCTCATCCATTCATCATCATAAACTCCCAATATAAATAATTCATGATTTTTGCTCTTGAGGAAATCTGTTCCTCCACAAGGCACAATTAAAACCATAATCCCAGGGTTCCTCTGGGGCATATCAAGGCAATGGTGTATCTTCAAGTGTTGGCTGAAAAGCGACCATATTTTAAACCGGTGTCATTAAATAACCTTGCCGCTATCTTTGAGTCAGTGAGCTTATTCACCTAGAAATCATGCTGATGCAAAAGTACTTAAATCAATCATTTGCCCAAATACATTCATGAAGTCTTAAAGACAGATTACACCAAAATCATTGATGAATATATATATAAAAAACTTCATAAGGCTGCATTTATTTGATTAAAAACTATTAAATTATAAAATATTATTACAATTTTAAAACACTGTTTTTATTTTAATATATTTTAAATTGTAATTTATTCCTGTCATGCAAAGCTGAATTTCCAGCATCATTACTCCAGTCTTCAGTGTCACAGGATCCTTCAGAAATCATTCTAATATTCTGATTTGCTGCTCAAAAAACAATTAATATCACAAATGTCTCTTCTGCCAATTTTTTTTTTAATCAATTTAAAACAAATAAAAATAAAAAATGAACACACATATATACAGTCAAAAGTTTTGTAATGTTTAAAGAAGTCTCTTCTGCTCACCAAGCTTGCATTTATTTGATCCAAAGTACAGCAAAAACAGTACAATTTTGAAATATGTTTACTATTTAAAATAATTGTTTTCTATTTGAATAGATTTTATAATGTAATTTATTCCTGTGATTTTAAAGCTGAATTTTTAGCATCATTACTCCAGTGACATGATCCTTTAGAAATCATTCTAATATTGTGATTTGCTTCTCAAAAAACATTTATTATTATTATTATTATTTATTGTTATTATTATGATCATTATGTTGAAAACAGCTGAGTAGATTTTTTTTAGGTTTCTATGATGAGTAGAAGAAGAACGGCATTTATCTAAAACAGAAATTTTAAAAACATTATAAACATCTAAATGTTTAGAAACATTATAAATGTCTTTATCATCTTTTTAATCAATTTAAAGCATCCTTGCTAAATAAAAGTATTTCTATAATAATAATTGTAAAAATTCCACTGACTTCAACCTTTTGAATGGTATAGTGTATAATGTTATAAAAGCATTTTATTTCAGATAAATGCTAATCTTTGGATCTTTCTATTCATCAAAAAATCCTGAAAAAAGTACTCAACTGTTTAAATATTGATAATAATAATAATAAATGCAAATCAGCATATTAGAATGATTTCTGAAGTATCATGTGACACTAGCTTTGATCACAGGAATATATTACATTTTAAAATATATTCAAATAGAAAACTTATTTTAAATAAAAATATTTCAAACAGTTATTTTAAATAAAAATATTTCACATTTTTACTCTTTTTGCTGTACTTTGGATCAGATTAATGCAGGCTTGGTGAGCAGAAGATACTTCTTTAAAAAAAAAAAACATTAAAAATCATACTGTTCAAAAACTTTTGACAGTGTGTGTGTGTATGTGGAAAAACGATAAAAGCACATGGGTTTGAAATGACATGATGTAAGTAAAAGACAGAATTTTCATTTTCGCCAAGCTACTCTTTTCAGTCTTTGCTGACATGACATCAAGCCCAGAAACAGCTTGAATTCTGCAATGGCAGTGCTTTGACGTGTATGACACGACTTGTGACAGATGGTCCCACGAACGCATCAACACAATCATGTCAGCCAACTACATAAAAGTCAGCTTCTATGTTTCTTGTCATCACACTGGGGTTTTTCCTCAAGCGTTGACAAAGTAATGACAGCATACTCACAAATAGATGCGCTACGACAAAGTGCACAGTTTGAGAATCGACAACACAACTTTCCACGGACTCTCAGCACCCCGGCGTTTCAACACACTGTGGTTTCATAAAGCTATTCAGACTCTAGAGCTATTGTACTCTGGGGTACCATTTTGTCCGGCCAGAAGTGGGAAAATAATAAAGCCTTGACGCCCACCTTTTGAATTGATAGACATGTTAGGGACAGGACTTGCCCTCCCCTTCTTATATTTCAGGCATTTCAGCTTCTCTGAGGCACGGGAACCCCTTTTAAGCCATCAGTCAAGACAGATTTAGTGACTTACAGCAGGTGTTGTTTGCTTGTTCTTTCACTCTGTCCTTTCTACTTATTGTCTCTTTCTCTCTCTCTTCATCTCTGTTTTTTTTTCTCTCTACCCATGTACTAGAAAAATGGCTTTTGGACTGCCGATGAAAATGTTTCTTTTGAGCACTCATCCCCTACTGTTCTGTCTGTGGGCTATTGTGTTGTAATTACAGAGCTGTGTCTGATATCTTCCTGATAAACCACAAGCGCTCCTCGTGCTTCCCTTCAACATTAAACTGCGTTATCCATTAGTAGGATTTCAGCCGCTGTGAAATGTGACAAATGTTGCCGGAGAATTGTTTTAACATCCTCTCGCTAAGAAAAAATATGATCTGAATTATCAGAGATGGAGATAATAACGACCAGACAGATCCGCTTCTTGAAAATACAATTACGCATGGGATGATGCAAATGCGAGTGACAAGCTCTTTTTCATCCTACGGCTTCTTTTCTGAATAATAGGAAACATTTTTCATATATTCTGCTGTTTATTATGTATAATACTAGCTTCACCTGTGATTGGCATACACGTAACAAGGGGGTTGTGACTCACAAATTGGTCACAGGTCTTTTTTGACCTGTACATAGAAGGGAAAAACAATGCTACATGCAAATAAAGCTAGCAAGTAAGCAGATACATAAATGGGCTAATTTTAAAATTATAAGCAGAGTTAGTAGGGTTAACACTTTCCATGTCTATTCGCAAAACCAAAAAATAAATTAATAATAATAAAAATAAAATAAAATAATTTCCACAAAAGTGAGCATATAAGTTATTATGAGGCTACCTTTCAATTTTTTAATGAAGTCTCTTATGCTCACCAAGGCTGCATTTATTTGATCAAAAATACAGTAAAACAGGAATACTGTAAAGCATTATTAATAATAAATAAATCAATCAATCTGTCACGAATTTGGCTGGTGGCCTTCGGTCCACTCACCACCAGATGTCGCCCTCTCATTCCATGGACATTCACATTACACAGACTGTTGCACCACACCCCGGACTACGTTCCCCATCATTCCACTGCGCTGATTACACACACACAGCTGCATCCAATCAGAGACTCTATATAAGCCTTGGACTTGCTATTGGCTGAGTACTGTGTATTGTGTTTAGCACTCTCATTGTGTTAGCAACTTTATGGAGCCATCTCCTAGTTATCTTGTGTCTAGTTTATTCTTGTTCTTGCCTTGTATTCTTAGTCTTGTTTCCTAGCCTAGTTATCTCGTCTAGTCTGTTTTGCTGCCTGCCCTGGATTTCTCGCATGTTTATCGGATTACCCTTTTTGTTTAGCCCCCCCTGGATTACGTTCGCCATTGATCGAACTTCGCCTGTTCTCGGATTACTCTTGTGTCTTGCCCTCATTTACCTGTTTGCCACTGTTCGACCCAAGCCTGTGTATGACCACGTATTTGTTTATTAATAAAAGCTTTGAGTATGGATCCGCCTGCTCCACCCTGGTGAGCTCCTGGTCCGTCTGCTCCGCCCTGGAGGGCTCCTGGTCTGTCTGTCCTGTTCTGGTGGCCCTCTGCATCGCCTATCCTGCCAGCTCCACCCTGGTTCCCTGCCCTGCCGGTCCTGCCTCAGTCCCCAGGTCCTCCACATGGACCTGGCCTTCCAACCTTTGCCTTATCTCGCCCCCGCCCCACCGCTCCCCTGGATCTTTCACACGTTTATCGGATTACCCTTTGTCTTGTCATTTTTGGACTCTGTTTTGCCTCTCGTATGAACTCCCGCCTGTCTAGTGGAACACCCTTTTCCTCGTACCTTGGATTACGTACGCGCCGATCGATGAATTACTCTTATGTCTTGCCTATGCTGTACCTGTCTGTCATTGTTTGACTCCAAGCCTGTATATGACCATGACTTTGTCTATGTTGTCTAATAAAAGCTCGCATTTGGCTTCACGCTTCTGTCACTCAATTAATGAATGAAAATAATAATAATTACCTTTAATTTTTTTTTTTAATGAAGTCTCTTATGCTCACCAAGGCTGCATTTATTTGACTAAAAATACAGTAAAACAGGAATATTGTAAAACAGTATTACTGTTATTGTTATTGTTGATACTACTACTACTACTACTAATAACTAATTATTATTATTATTATTATTATGCTCACCATTATTTGAAATTATTTGAAAAAATACAGTAAAATAGGAATACCGTAAAATAATAATAATAATAAAAACATAAAAACAATAATAATTACTTTTCAGTTTTTTAAATGAAGTCTCTTATGCTCACCAAGGCTGCATTTATTTGATCAAAAATACAATAAAAGAAGAATATTGCAAAATATTATTACTGTTATTGCTAATAATAATAGTAGTAATAATAATAATAATAATTATTATTATTATATTATTATTATGCTCACCAAAGGCTGCATTTATTTGATCAAAAATGCAGTAAAACAGGAATATTGTAAAATAACAATAATAATAATAATAATAATAATAATAATAATAATAATTATTATTATTATTATTATTATTATTATTATTATTATTATATATGCTCAAGAAACATTTCTAATTATTATCAATGTTGAAAACCGTTGTGCTNCAGTAAAACAGGAATATTGTAAAATAACAATAATAATAATAATAATAATAATAATAATAATAATAATAATAATTATTATTATTATTATTATTATTATTATTATTATATATGCTCAAGAAACATTTCTAATTATTATCAATGTTGAAAACCGTTGTGCTGCACAATTTAAACTGTGACACATTTCATTTCAGGATTCTTGGAAGAAACTGGATTAGAGTTGCAACTAAACCCTGTGGGAAAGTGTCATCTGAACATCAAATATCTATCATTATTCATTATTCAGCTCATCCTCAGGCTGTTCTTTTCTATATAAATTGTGCACTATATTGCAAATCTTTTGAATAAAAAATAATGCACCACTTACTGTAATATTAAATTTCTTAAAATGAGTAAATGTCATATCACTTAGAGTGTCACTTCACCTGGAAACTACTGTGATTTGCACCTGCAGCGATGTCATTTTAAATTGCAAAAATGTATGCATATGCAAACCACGTAAAACCGATTCTAATCCTCTATGATATACTAATAAAATCAAGAACCCATATGGTTCTGATCTGCGCAGGAATGAAAAACATACAACATACTTTTCTGATTTATGTCTGCAGACACATTCGAAAATGTCAGTAAGCTCTTATCTGCGCCGTATGAATTAATTAAAACTTCCAAGTACATTATCCAGGTTGGTGGCCAATTCACCGAAAAGATTTGATGGAAAACGTGATATCTTTTCTCTCTCTCCTCCCTCCATCACTGTCAACAGAGAGTCACATATGGAGGCAGTTAATAACCTTTAATATTTTCCTTCTTGTCATTTTCAGACCACATGCCAACACAACATTATGAAACACATTTGCTGACAGCAAGACTACGCTGCTCCATTCACGCCGGTCCCATTAAACGCCGTGCGCACACACTCTGCACCTGCACTCACATGCTTCCAAACTCACAATATGACAGCCACATCCACAATACACATTGCATTCTCAATTCAATCATTTAAAATATAGTTCAGCCAAAATGGCCATTTTGTCATCATTTACTCAAGCCTCAACCTTGTATAATTTCTGTCTTCTGTGAAACGCAAAATGAGATTTTAGGCTGGCCGAGCTCCTGCTTTGCATACAAGTAAAGTGGATGATGATTTATACATGATTTGTGTTCAAGGAGAAAAAACTGCTCCAGATTTAACATTATTGATACCGTACGCTTTGGCTCGAGTCTTACAAGACAGATTGTGGCCTATAAATGTACAAATACAACTGAAAATGAGACAGCTTTAGATACACTATGACAAATATGGTGATTTTATTGTCATTTGAAGCATTTTTGAAGCAACAGATCACAGAAAAAGAAGATCTGGAGAAAATTCACTTAGGCCTCAGGCCTTCAAGATGTAGATGAGTTTGTTTTTTCATCAGAACAGATTTGGAGAAATTTAGCATTACATCATTTGCTCACCAATGGATGAATTGGAGTGAACGGGTGCCGTCAGAATGAGAGTCCAAACAGCTGACAGACATAATAATTCACAGTAATTCACAAGTAATCCACACCACTCCAGTCTATGAATTAACATCTTGTGAAGTGAGAAGTTGCTTGTTTTACATTTGTTTACCAGTGGATCCTCTACAGTGAATGGGTGCCGTCAGAATGAGATTCCAAACAGCTGATGAACATCACAGTAATTCACAAAAAATCCACACCACTCCAGTCCATGAATTAACATCTTGTGAAGTGAAAAGCTGCTTGTTTAGCATTTGTTTACCAATGGATCCTCTGTAGTGAATGGGTGCCATCAAAATGAGAGTCTAAACAGCTGGCAAAAAACACCACAATAATTCACAAGTAACCCACATGACTCCAGTCCATCTAGTAACATCTTGTGAAGTGAGAAGTTGCTTGTTTTGCATTTGTTCACCAATGGATCCTCTATAGTGAATGGGTGCCGTCAGAATGAGATTCCAAACAGTTGATAAACATCACAGTAATTCACAAACAATCCACACCACTCCAGTCCATGAATTAACATCCTCTATAATGAATGGGTGCCGTCAAAAAAAAAATTGTTTGTAAGAAAATCAGGTGAGAACTATGCACAGATCAAGCACCATTTACAAGCAAAAACATTTCAAAATGTTGGTGGATTTTGATGTAAGAGGATGGACTTTTTCACTGGAGGAAGTGTTATTATGGATTATGGACTGGTATTTTGTCCAGAAGCGACAGTTTAAAGTTAAACCGCTTTAATGATGGATTTGTTTTTTACAAACCTGCAGCTTTTCACTACATAATATGTTAACTGATGGACTGTGCTGTGTGGATTTCTTGTGGATTATTGTGATGTTTTTATCAGCTGTTTGGACTCTCATTCTGACAGCACCCATTCACTGCAATACAGTCATTGTTGAGCTAGTGATACAATTCTTCAAATCTGTCTAGGCAAACAACTCATCTACATCTTAGAGGTAAAGTTTTAGTAAATCTTCATTTTGGGGGGTGAACTTTTCCTTTACATGAGCATTTTTAAATATGTTACAAAAAGTTGTTCTTGATACCCAGCAGGCATCTGTAGCCCAAAACATCTTATATGAATTCCTTTGTGAAGAAACGAAATGGTTTTGTCCTTCATTGAATTGAGATTTCTTACAGTCTCTGAGTTATCTGCACCTCCATATGGGCATTGTTTGTGCAGATAGCATCATTTGGCCGCTGGGCTCTTGTAATCTCTTCATCTAAATGTCCCTCGACTTTCCTCCACAGCTGTCTAAGATTTGCTTGTGTGTTGTTTTCCAGCTATTAACCAGTCTGGGTGTCTCTAACACATATGGATTAAAAGATAATTCTTGTAAACTACACAACTATACACCTATGAATAAAGACCGCGCTGTTAATTAGACAGAAAAGACGGTTGATTAACCATCTGTGCAGAGGGTTTGGAAACTTTTGAGGGCCACGTTGCATATTTTCTGTTCTGAAAAACTGTGCTCAGCGTGAGCGAAAAAGACAAGCGTGTCAGTTGGAATCGCATTTGTGGATCAGGTGTTTTAGATGTTGTCACTTTGCCTGTGTCATTGTGTCACACTATTTTTTCCACTCCCTGAAGCCACTGGAAAACATGCCATTCTTCTACAACAAAAATACTGTTTGCACTCCAACAATGCTGTTTGCATCTCTATTAAATGTTTCAGGTATAATACTTCCTAAAAATCTGTTATTGATAACTTACCTTCATCATCCCAGTACTGCTTTTTTTTTTTGTAACATGTAACATTTAAAAATTTGAGGTCAATAAGAATTTATTTGCAGATAAATTAGTTATTAATTAACATCTAATTATATCTATCTATCAATCTATCTATTTATTAAGAAATTAATAAATAAATAAACAATAATGTAATAAACTACACTTAATGAATACAGAGATAGATGATAGATAGATAGATAGATAGACAGACCTATATATATATATAAGTACTATCAAATTTGAGTTTCTATTTTCTCTAAATAAGCCAAAGAACACTTTCTTCATCCAAACTGTTATGGGTAAGTCCCTGCTGTCAAACTTCCGCTACTTATTTTGTTCTCTCAGCAGTTCCACTCAAGAAAAAAATAGTACCTTGAGATCTCTGACAGTCAGCAAGTCCAAAAGCCACTCACAAATCCGCTGTTGGTCCGGAGGTAGAAAACACCAGAGAGATGTGCAAGATGTCACGGCAGTGAGAGGTCATTATTTGGTCACTTTGACTCAGACAGAGTGTTGACCCCAGAGAAATGCCTCACAGTTATGTTGGAGTGACCAGCAGGTGTTTACCTTCCTGCCGCCTGTCGTCATGGACGATCCATCCATACTGTGTATTTGATGATGTGCAGCGGCAGTTCTCACGACAACAGCAGAATCTGTCACCACTACTATGAGGGGGGCAAATGGAAAAAACAATCCTATAAGAAAGAACAGAGGAAAGAACGAAAGACAATTTCAGTCTAGACCTCACATTAAGCAATCAGACAGTTTCAGATAACTCATAATACAGTGCACAAGTAACATAGGCTTCTATTAAAGGATTAGTTCACTCCTGAATTAAAATTTCCTGATAATTTACTCACCCCTAAGTCAAGATGTTCATGTCTTTCTTTGTTTAGTTGAAAAAAAATTAAGGTTTTTGAAGAAAACATTCCAGGATTTTTCTCCTTACAGTGGACTTCAATGGTGGCCAACGGCTTGTAGGTCCAAACTGCAGTTTCTGTGCAGCTAAAAAGGACTCCACACAACCCCGGCTGAGGAATAACGGTCTTATCTAACGAAATACGATGCATCTATGACTTTATGCATTACGTTTGAAAGGTCACATGTGGTTAGTTCTTCATCTGGGTACTTCGGTTCAAAAAGGTACAGTAGGGCGAAAAACTCCATCTCATTTTCTCCTCCAGCTTCAATATCATCTGACATCGTTGTTTTATCTTTTCTGTAAAGGGCGTTTGGCTTTCTTTGCACATTGGCTTTGTAAACACTGGCTTGGTATGTCCGCCTGTGTGACCTTTCCAACAGGACTATGTAATACGTGAAGTCGAGCTAGTGCAAGACAAGCATTTGTGGTTAAAAAGTACATCAATTTTTAGCTTTTATGAAAATGACCAATCGTTTAGCTAGATAAGACCCTTATTCCTCAGCTGCGACCGTGTAGAGAAGCTGCATCAAAACTGCAATTTGGACCTTCAACCCATTGGCTCCCACTGAAGTCAACTATATGGAGAAAAATCCTGCAATGTTTCCCCCAAAAACCTTAATTTCTTTGCAACTGAAAAAGAAAGACATGAACATGACATTCAGTTCAATGCAAAAGTTTGGGAACCCCTTGCAGAATCTGTGAAAATGTAAATAATTTTAACAAAATAAGAGGGATCATACAAAATGCATGTTATGTTTTATTTAGTGCTGTTCTGAGTAAGATATTTTACATAAAAGATGTTTACATATAGTCAATAAGACAAAAAAGTTTTTGAAAACTGAATTGAAATTAAAAAATTGAAAAAAAAAAAAAATAATAATAATAAAAAATATTTCAACAAAATAAGAAATTTGGACATCTTCATCCTGTTCAAAAGTTTTCACCCCTGCCTCTTAATGCATCATGTTTCCCTCAATTGTCCTCTTTTCTGAAAAGATGGATCTCAAAATCATACAATAAAATATGCAAAAGATGCTGAAAAACTAAAGAATCTGCAGGAACTGGATTTTTCTGGAGAACAGTGCTTAGTTTAACTGTTCAGAACAAACAAGGGACAAACAAAAAAACAGTCATAGATCATCCAGGTAACCACACACAGTATTAAGATCCAAATGTTCACAAACTTTTGCAGGGGGTTATTTAAGAAATGTCAGCTACATTTTTGTTTTGTGGAATATATGTAAACATCTTTTATGTAAAATATCTTATTCAGGACAGTACTAAATGAAAAATAACATGCATTTTATATGATCTCTCTTATTTTGTTAAAATTATTCACATTTTCACAGATTCTGCAAGGGGTTCCCAAACTTTTGCATAAAACCGTAGGGGTGAGTAAATTAAAAGGAAATGTAAATTCTGGAGTTCCTTAAAGGAACTAATACTTTAAGGTAGTTTTATTGTGTTTTTAAATGTACAGTAGATGTCATGGCTACTATGAACTGACCATTCAAAAATATATATATTTTGGTCCACAAAAAAAAAAAAAAAAAAAAAAAAGGAGTTTGAAATGAGATGAGTGTATGGAAGCTCGTTTCCATCACTGAAAAAATAAATAAATAAATAAAAATGGTAACTCACTTTTTAACTCACAAATAACTCACATAACTTGTTTCTTGCAATTGCAAATTTCAATTCTGTAAATAAAATGTCATAATTGCAAGAACAAAACACTGAATTGTGAAATTCGTAATTGCAAGATAAAAAGGCAAAAATCTGAGTTTTGATTTTTTTTTTCTCAAAACTTTGAGCGAAAAAACAGAGAATTGTGAGATTTACACTCAGAATTGTAAGAAAAGTCAAAATTGGGAGATAATTCAGAATTGCACGAAAAAATAATTGCAATTGCAATTCTGAGGTAAAAAGTATCCTATGGCAGAAACGCGCTTTCATATGAGCGAAGTTTCATTTTTAGATTTATTCCTTTAAGTGCTGAAAAGACTGGTGGAACTGGCATTTCATGGTAGAAAAAAAAACGTAAAGAATAAGAAAAGCTTATTCCTTCATCAAAATGAAGTGGCAGTGAGACAGGTTCTCTGCCAGTGCGCTCTCTGCAGTCTTATTTAATGTGCAGTGTGAACAGAGGTGTTATGGCATGGATCCTATATACTGACCAGTCCTGTCAAGCATTTTATATCACTGCATTTGTTAAAAAGACCATTTCATCAAGTCCTACCACTGATATTAGAAATCAAATGGCAGGCCAGACCAGACTAAGCCTGTTTCAGACCATGCTTTTGCTCCAAAATCTAGCGAGCTGACTCACTATCCACTGCCTACATATAAGCAGCGGCCTTCTCTAAAGCAGCTTTCTGTCTGAAATGCAACCTTATAAGTTGCTGATATGGAAATGCTATGTAGGGGAGTAACTCGTGTGTGTCATTCAAATAGCACAGATGCTGAGAATTCAGCGTTGCCATCACAAGAATAAATTATGGTTTATAATAGATAAAAATATAAAACAGCTATTATAAATTATATCTCTCCCCCCCCCAAAAATTTTTTTTTCGGTTTTAACTGCTTTTTGTGGGTATGAGAAACTTCTTAGGGACCTTTTATCTATTCAAAGGGACTTCTTTCAAAAAAAAAAACTTTTGAAATAAACTTTTAAACAGAAGTGGTTTTATTTATTTCCAAAAGAAGCCATTACTGTTCATATATTGTGAGCTATGGAGCTCATGTGGGTTACAAAAGTTAAAATATGACCTACGATGTGCCTCAATTCCAACCTCCTATTTTCTCTGATAATTTTCTGTCCTCTTTCTAAGGTCAAAGGCTCAAAAACAAAATATGCACACTAGTGCGGTGACCAAAATAGCATGTTACATAATTCCAGTCGATACAGTAGGTGCATCCAGATCGGACCCCCTCTCACATAGATGTACGAGTGCATTTTTAACAACAGAAAAGGAAACACTAATGGGTTGACAGCTTTCATGACACTCTACCATCAAAGGTGATGATAAAGTAACAATTAGCCCCGATACTAGCCGCCAGCTCCGTTTGAACCTTTGGGTGAAGATAAAAAGGCTTGAAAGAGCAGCAGCAAAGGTAAACAAAGGAGAAATTACACAGGAGCAGAGCTTCTAATTGAGAGAGATTTCCTTTTGATGTAACTCCAGAGATCTGAGAGACACTGCTTGTGTACTAATTACAGAGCCATGGCAGCAAGCTAATTAGCGCCATGCTAATGATCCTTGTTTACGACTATCTGATGTCAAAATGCCATGGACGAAAATATAAAAGAAAAGCTTGGGTGCGAAGACTTGCCAAATGTGATAAAGACCTGTGAGACTAGGATCACGCATCTTTTTATCTATACTGTCAGATGCATAAACAATAATACATATTTATGCATTCTTTCAAGTATTCCCAGTGCAGCCTGTTTTCTTATGGGAAGCCTTTACAGTAATGGATAATAATTATTATCAATAAAATGTTTATACATAAATACAGACTCACCTGCACACTAATGCATATACATTTTAGCTGCTTAACTGACCATTACATTAAAATGACTTAACTTTTTAAAGACTTTTAAGAGAATGTACTTATTGAAAATTTGCTTCGATGTTTTCAGGAGATGTGAGCTCCAAAGCCGCTGTTCTTCAGGAAAATCCTTCAGGTTCCACAATTTGTTTGTGTGTATTTGAACTCTTTCTGATGAGAACTGTATGATTTTGAGATCCTTCTTTTCACACCGAGGACAACTGAGGGACTCAAGAAGGTTCAAACGCTCACTGATGCTTCAGAAGGAAACACATTGCATTAAGAGCCGGGGTGTAAACTTTTGAACAGAATCAAGATTTTTCTTATTTGACCTAAATATCTTTTTTTTTATTTTCATTTAGTACTGCCCTTCAGAAGCTACAGGAGATAATTACATGTTTCCCAGAGGACAAAATAAGTGAAATTTACCCTGAGATTCAATTTCAAAAGTTTTCACCCCCTGGCTCTTAATGCAGTTTGTTTCCTTCTGAAACATCAGTGAGTGTTTTAACCTTCTTGCACATGAGTCCCTCAGTTGTCCTTAGTGTGAAAAGATGGATCTCAAAATCATACAGTCATTGCTGGAAAGGGTTCAAACACACAAAAATGCTGAAAAACCAAAGAATTTGTGGGACCTGAAGGATTTTTCTGAAAAACAGCAGATAGTTTAACTGTTCAGGACAAACAAGGGACACAGCTGTGGATCATTCAGGAATCAAGTGTATGTAAACTTTTGAAAAGGGTCATTTTCATAAATTCAACTATTATTTTCTCTCATGGACTAATGTCTTTTATGTGAAATAGCTTATTCGGGTCAGTACTAAATAAAAAATAACATGCATTTTGATCCCTCTTATTTTTGGTAAAATAACATTTTGCAGACTTTTGGCTTCAACTGTATATGTAATTTTAATGCTATAACATTCACACATTTTATGCATAAACACAAAACAAAAGTGTAGAAAAGTAACTCATCTTTCATTTGAAACATGACCGTATGAAAACTTCCATATCTTTGTATAAGGAAAGGTTCTTTTTAAAATCATGGGCTATGAACGTTATTGCAGGGACATGAATATTTTAAACAGAAAGACCAAAGCTAAGTTGTCATTATTAAAATGAATGACAGACACATGAAAATATTAGGATGTGCTCCGCTCCTGTCAATGCAATATTGAGAGAAAGAACAGAGAGCGGAAAGAAACAATGGGGAAACTAAGTCGATTTGGCTACAATACAATAGTGATGCCCTACGGAGCTTCTCAGAGCCAAATTGCATTCCTGACACTTTCTTTTATATTAGATTATCAGCCATTTAAACTGGATGTCTGGGGTCTCAAAAGACTTTAGTCTCTCCAGGGTATGAGCCTCCACTCAAAACCCATCAGAATGTGGAGCACTTCCTCCTCTGGGGGAATTTTTTGACATGAAAATCGCTTCGAGGTCTTTCAGAATGTCTCAGAAACCACAACCTGAAGTGTTAGCTTGTTGTTTTGAAATCAGCTCGCAAACATTTATTTTCTTCTATTGTCTCATACACTGTCATTCACTTGAAGCTACCAGACTCGTAAGGTACCCACGCAGTTTACCACCTTGTAACTCCAGTAATCCCTCTTTTTTACGACTCCAAGGAACAATGGGATGGATTTTGGTCTAAATGCACCAGGGACTGTGCAGAGCGTGAAAAGGAGGAGTGAGAGGAACAAAATACATGGAGAAAAAGCTTCTTTCCCCATGAGGGATGAACTGAGCCGGACATCAATAACAATGGCAGAAACCATCCCACGGATCTCACCGAGATGTTTATCGGCCTTACCCTCCTTCCTACAACGTGGGATACAAAGTGAATGAGTAAAAGAAGGAAAAAGATGAGTGTTGTACGCCTACAGACTTGACACTACCACAGGGTAAGTGAACTAGGTTGAAGTGAGGTTAAAAATGTGAAAAAAACTACTGTATGAAACTAAAGCTTTAGCAGGACTCAGTGGACTGTGAAACTATCCACATAACAAAAATATAATATAACATAACATATAGCTCAACAGGTGAGGTACTAATCTGAATGGAATTTTAATAAGTACCTCTAAAAATCTCAGATGTGAAATGATTTGCCTTCTTTGAGCTAAAAATACATGCGTTGTAGTGCAAGACACGTGCACTCTTTTTATGTAACCACGACACCTTGTAACACTGGCATGCTTCTTAAGAACACAAGAATTTATGATAGTTAAAGAAGAATGCAATAATATTTCTTTGAGGCTGACAGAAATGACAGATGATGGTGGTAAAAATAAGAATGAGGAGGAAAAATGCAGGCTCCCATTGGTTGAGAGATCGCATTATAAAATAATCGAATGATTACTGTGAATAATGATGAAGCTGATGGGACGATATGAAATCCATTTTTGGGGTCTATATTTGGACTGAAAAAATTCTGAAATCTCATGGAAACATTAGAGCAATGTTATAGAGCTAAACGGCATTTGAATCAACGATTCAAATCGATTTTGTGATCAAACTTTCTTTTTTAAACTTGGTTTTTAGACATTTAACAGACTCTGTTGGTGGTCTGTTACTACTACTTTTGTATTTGGCCAAGAATTAGGGTGACCACCTGGCGATAGATCTGTTGCGGGATATAGATGTGGTTTTGCGGGACAATGAGGGACATGTGTGAGATTTATGTTTCTGAGCGCACACATGCAAGCGAGAGAAAGCGCGTCTTTTTTATTGAAACTTAAGAAAATCCACCTGTGCGTGCACATTTTTACGTGGTCCCGCATTACAATAATGCACTCTAGACATTTGTCATTAAAATAACACCATAGAAATCACATCAAACGAACTATTAAAATAAGAAGAAAGTGGTGTCTGAAAGCTGCCTCGATTTTTTTAATTGATTAAATTGAATAGAGAATATCGTGTTTTTCTGTGTGCGCTCAACCATTTCAGTCTGTAATGCTGGATCACTTGATAAGGTCCGCAAATCTTTTGCCCGAAAACTACGCGGCAAAAAGAATAAATAAAAAGTTTTCTAAAAAAGGCAAAAAAAATGATAATTAAATACCAACAGGCTGATGAAAATGCGGGACATTTTCTCAATATGCGACGTTCGGGACAAGGGTTGAAAATGCTGTGCGGTACAAGCGGGACAGGTGGTCACCCTACCAAAAATCAATACTAATTTTAAAAAACACCTTGTTTAAAGTGCTGTCTATCTTTTCTGTAAGTGCTAGGTCATTAGTTCTGGAGCAACTAGTATGTTGAAGTAATTACAACAATCTCATATATCTCCATGGTAACTGCCTTCACATTATCATCACAAAGCTGATTCTAGAATTTAATTTATGTTCTTACAGTATGCAGCATCTAAGACTTTCTCCATGAACTTACAGAATATTTGTTCTGTCATCATGAATGTTGTTATGATGTTTCAAGGCTCTTGTTTTGTGTTTCAGTATAAAGGAATTTATACACCTGCTATGTCCGACTATGATAACAGATACAGCAGATACTACAACAAAAACAATATGGATTTCTATGATGGGAAGTGCAGGCCTAATTTACTGTATATAAGAAACAAATCTGCCATTAATCAATACAATCTATTAAAATACTCTATTAAAAAAAAATAATAATAATAATAAATAATGACCCCAAATGTTGCGCACTACACAAATTCCCAATGGTAATAAAACAAAAAAATAAAATAAAATAAAATATTTTATAAAATAAAATATTTTATAAAAGAAAAATAAAATGTTTGGGGTCTGTAAGATTTTTTTTAATGTTTTGATGTCTTATTATCATGCTCCCAAAGTTGCATTTATTTGATAGATGGGGAAGGGGAACCAGGAATGAGGTGAAATAATATTATTTCTAATTTAATATATTTTAAAAATTCAAATGCTTCTTGAGAACCAAATTTTGGTGCATTTCCTATATATTTTCTATATAATATAATACAATATAATATAATAATAAATAAGTATATAAAATATAAGTAAATATATAAACAATATTAAAATATAATATAATATAATATAATATA
Source organism: Labeo calbasu (assembly GCA_019740295.1). NCBI lineage: Eukaryota > Metazoa > Chordata > Actinopteri > Cypriniformes > Cyprinidae > Labeo > Labeo calbasu. Next base: position 17,257 of record JAHKKF010515315.1, read on the forward strand.
ATATAATATAATATAATATAATATAATATAATATAATATAATATAATACATAAATATACAATATAAATAAATATATTAAAATACAATATAATATAAAACTAATTCAATCAAATATTCAAATTTTGTCTTTTTTTTTTTTGGAGGTGGTTGGTTTGGTTCAAGAGGCCTTTACAGAATAATTT
>JAHKKF010515317.1:0-26833 GCA_019740295.1 Labeo calbasu
GTCAACTTTAAAATCGCCCTATATCGCTGTTCTACCTTTTTTGTTGAGCGTGTTTGATCTTCTTTGCATGTCCACTTTACATAGACTGTGTTGGTACTTCTGCAGTGATGTAGGATGATTTTAAAATCATTTTTGAAGTTGAGGGAGAAAATACGATTGAAGTTTTTTGACATACCCTAACGGTCTTGAGCCAGAATACACAGAGTTCAGGCAAAGCAAGACAAGACGAGCGTTTGAGATTAAAAAGTTTCCTCGGCTGGGATTGTTTACAGCCGCATTTGGGATCGTTTGAAGCCACATTTAAACTGCATTTTGAAAATTCAAACTCGGGGCACCATATCAGTCCATTGCATGGAGAAAAATCCTGAAATGTTTTTCTCAAAAAACATAATTTCTTTACGACTGAAGAAATAAAGACAAACATCTTGGATGACAAGGGGGTGAGTACATCATCTGTAAATTTTTGAGATGGAAGTGAACTACTACACGCTGCATGTCTCAGCCTAAAATGAACTGTACTAATGCAAAATTACATTTATCAATTCCTATAGTTCTGGAATAATTTTTGGCTTGGCTTTTTCCAGGTAAAAAGTTTCCTAGATTCGACATGCAGCCTCTCTGACTTCGTAGAGCTTTACAGGGGTCTGTTCCTCCGACTAAAGAATGCCATGGAGGAGCTTTTTGGCCAGCACACTGCCTTTGTGCTTGCGCTCCGTCAGGGCTTTTCTGCCGCCTTGCTCCAGCTCTCCATCCTCACCGCTATGCATGTGAGTCAACAGGGAATACTTTATTATAAAGCATTATAATTAGAATTAGTTTTTGGACCATTAGGATATTTTTGAATTGAAACGAATTTAAAAGTAATTCTTCTTATTTATTTTTCAATAACTCGCTTGCAGGTGAGTGAACGTTTTGCACAGTACATAGACAAGATGATCCAGGAAAGTGGGGTGGACTCTGGAAATGTGGACACATTGAACCAGCTTCAGCAATTCCTGGAGCCCATGCTGTTCCTCTCCGGTCTGGAGCTGGCCAACACCTTTGAGCACTTTTACAGGTATGAGAACAGCTGCTTCTAACTAGGGTTGAGTGATATTTCAGAAACTATTATCTAAATATTTTTCTTTTCTATTATAATTGAATTTTGATCTCTATTATGTATTTGTTCTGAAAAGAGGTGGTGCTCAACTTATTTTACCGTTGATTAAAGCATGACACAAGAAACTTCACTTTGGAAGACACTAGCTGTTAATATGGTTCTGTACACCCTGTTTTTCACATTGTCATCTCTTCCTCTGTGTTCAGGTACTATCTGGGTGATCGGCTGTTGGGTCAGGGGAAGGTGTGGTTGGAGAGCGCTGTGGTTGAGCAGATCGGTACCTGCTTCCCAAACCGGTTTCCCCAGCAGATGCTGACCAACCTCAGTGAATCTGAGGAGCTTCAACAGGAGTTTCATCTTTACCGTCTACAGCAGCTGGACAAAAATCTGGAGAACTTTGAGGAGGTGAGAATGATTGACATTTTATGTAAGAGCTGCTTCACTTTTTATCACTAGAGGTCATATGCTTATAAATCATCATTAAAGGGTAACTAGTTTTAAGTTGTTTTTAAATGTAGTCTTTAATACTGACTGCTAGCCTTTTTTTTTGTTTGTTTTTTTTGCAAGTGATGAAATCACATCAATTTGTTCAGTGTAGTCAATATCCATTATTATGGGTGTAACGATTAATTGATATGAATCAATACTAATTTTTCAGATGCATCTTATTGCCAAAGATGAGCTGTCATCAAATGATTGATATGTGCAACTTTTTTTAGTATTATTTTTCTCTGTTAATTTTTTTTTTTTGTGTTTGTTGTTGTTGTTGTAGTTTAACTATGTAAAAGAAACATGTCAAAATAAGCATCAAATGTCATAATATTAATATATATATATATATATATATAGATAAAAGGCCACTATATATAATCACTTGTGACCCTGGACCATAAAACCAGTCCTAAAGGTCCATTTTTTTAAATTGAGATGTATACATTATCTGAAAGCTGGATAAATAAGTTTTCCATTGATGTATTTTAGGATAGGGCAATCAAAATCAAGATACAACTATTTGAAAAACCGTAATCTGAGGGTGCAAAAAAATCTAAATACTGAGAAAATCGCCTTTAAAGTTGTCCAAATAAAGTTCTTAGCAATGTATATTACTAATTAAAAATTAAGTTTTGATATATTTGCGGTGGAAAATGTACAAAATATCTTAATGGAACATGAATTTTACTTGGTATCCTCATGATTTTTGGCATTAAAAAAAAAAATCAATAGTTTTGACCCATACAATGTGTTTTTGGCTATTGCTACAAATATACCCATACTACTTAAGACTGGTTTTGTGGTCCAGGGTCACATATCGTAGTCATCGTATCATGGCAGGTTTTGAGGTACAGTTGAAGTCAAAAGTTTACATACACCTTGCAGAATCTACAAAATGTTAATTATTTTACCAAAATAAAAGGGATCATACAAAATGCATGTTATTATTATTATTATTATTATTATTATTATTATTATTATTTTTATTTAGTACTGACCTGAATAAGATGTTTCACAGAAATAACGTTTACATATAGTCCACAAGAGAAAATAATAGTTGCATTTTAAAAATGACCCTGTTAAAAAGTTTACATATACTTGATTCTTAATACTGTGTTGTTACCTGAATGATCCACAGCTGTGTTTTTGTTTTGTTTAGTGATAGTTGTTCATGATTCCCTTGTTTGTCCTGAACAGTTTAACTGCCTGCTGTTCTTCAGAAAAATCCTTCAGGTCCCAGTCAAACACTTATTAGAACCTTCTGTAATAGTTGCATTGTGAAAAGACAGAGCTCGAAATCATACAGTCGTTGTTGGAAAGGGTTCAAATACACAAAAATGCTGAAAAGCCGAAGAATTTGTGGAACCTAAAGGATTTTTTTGAAGAACAGCAGTTTAACTGTTCAGGACAAACAAGGGACTCATGAACAGCTATCACTAAACAAAAAATACTGACCTTAATGACTGGCTACTCTTCGCTAGCTTAAAAAACAATGTCAGATTGTATCATAAAAAAATGTGTGATGTGCATCCCTATGAATTATGTCTATAGTGTTGTGATGATGTAAATGTTTAAAGGCTAAATGCTGTCCATTTTATTGTTCATCATGTGTTTTTGATCAGATGATGGATGAGGATGTGTCTGAACCTGAGGAAGAGAGTGACGTAAAAGTGTTGGTGTTGTCCCCACGCTGCTGGGTTGTGTCGGCTCCGTGCTACCTCGAGGACCCCAGCAAACATTTCCCTGTTCAACTCTGCAATTACCTGGCTGAATTTACAGAGTTTTACGCCAACAGTTAGTTGAAAAATCCATTATTTATGCCAGTCCAAATGCTACAGCCTAGTAACACACATTCTCTCTGGTGGTTCTGTTGTAATTTGAAGTTAATCTGTATGTGTGTTTCTGTCCTGTAGGTCAGCGCATGTATAGTTTGACCCACAGTAAGCCTCGACGGCTGCAGTGGACATGGCTCGGCCATGCAGAGCTTCAGTACGGCTCCTGTACTCTCTACGTCTCTACACTCCAGATGTACATCCTGCTACAGTTCAACAAACATGAGGTACTATCTGGAGAACAGTACAAATCTGGGCATGATGTGAAGTTTTTATATGTCAGAATTGTTCACTTTCGTCTTGTTCTACAGGATGTGAGTGTGGAGATGCTGCAGCAGGCCACAGGTCTCTCTCCAGCCATGCTGAGCCATGCCCTCAAACCTCTCACAGTAGAGAAGGGGATTCTCACTCAGACCGGCTCCAGTCAGGACCCCATGAAAGGTGAGAAATGATGCCTGTTTTCTTGATGCATTGTTACAAGTATGCGTCCCGAACCATCACAGTTCAGTTTGTGCTGTCATATGACAAATACGGTCAAAGCCAGGGGCGATAAATCTACAGGAGGGCGTGAGCGGTAATGCAATGCTACCTGTCTCAACAGTAAAAAAAAAAATTGTAGAAGTGGTGGTCTACGCACCAACTTAAAACAAGAAGGCGAGTTCAGATAGCACGCAAGAGCTCAAAGAAATGCCTGCTTGTATTAAATCAGCAGTGTTGGAAAGTTTTGGGTTCTGGAGATGCTGCCTTCCAATCATTTTTCAAAATGTAATTTGTGTGGAGTTTTTATGAAGTCTGAGGAGAGGAGAAAATACTTTACCAGGCAGATTAGGCTTGCTCTTTGCAGTGCTCGAAATGTAGGAGAACAAATATGTGGGAGTTTATATGGGAATGTATCTCTGATAGGAACTGACTGTCTTCAGAAATATTTCAGTGGCATTTTCTGTTCCTCTTACCTCTATGTAATGCATATTAAAGTAGTGTTTATAAGGTGAGCTGCTTTGTTTACAGCGGTAACCCAGAAAACACTATATATATCACTGCTGTTCCATAAGCACTTCCTGCTGTCAGTGCTGAAAATGAGCTTTGTCTGTGTTTTTTGTGCGTGTAGGTGTCTTATATAGCATAATTTCACAAATCTAGTGTCAGACCATTCTGTTTTTGCTTTTAAATCTTAAAATTATACAATTCAATGCAAATCAGAAACAGTATTTTAAAGGAGAAGTCCACTTCCAGCACAAAAATTGACAGATAATGTACCCACCGTCTTGTCAATCAAAATGTTCATGTCTTTCTGTCTTCAGTTGTAAAGAAATTATGGTTTTTGAGGAAAACATTTCAGGAGTTTTCTCCTCTCTGTTGGGCATGCGCGACTGAACGAATCACTCCCCGAGATGACTCGTTCTTCACGAGTAACATTAAAGATTCGTTCGAAATGAACGAATTGTTCAAGAACGACCCGTGGACGCGCATCCGAGAGCCTGTGCCATGCGAGCTTTTGTGCTTAAAGTATACAAATTTTTATTTTTCAATAAAAATGACAGATCATGTCGCTAGATAAGAACCTTCTTCCTCGGCTGAGATCGTTTAGAGCCCTTTGAAGCTGCATTTAAACTACATTTTGGAAGTTTAAAATCGGGGGCACAATTGAAGTCCATTATATGGAGAAAAATCCTGAAATGTTTTCCTCAAAAACTATAATTTCTTTACAACTGAAGACAGAAAGACACGAACATCTTGGATGACAAGGGGGTGAGTAAATTATTTGTAAATTGTTGTTCTGGAAGTGGACTCCTTTAAGAATCAAATACACTACTGGTCAAAAGTTTTGAATAATTAAGAGCTTTATTTTAAATGTTTTTGAAAGTCTCTTATGGTCACCAAGGCTGCAGTTATTTTATAAAAAATACAGTAAAACAGTGATTTAAATATAATTACAGTTAAAAAAAAAAAATTAAATATATACAAAAAAAATTTCCTGTGATTTTCAGAAGCTGATTTGAAGCTCAGTAATCATTAAACAGCAATAATTGGGCATCAGATCAATTTCTGAAGCATGTGATACTGAAGACTGAAGTAATGATGCTGAAAATTCAGTTTTGCATCACAGATAAAAATACATATTAAAATAGAAAACTCTTATTTTAAATTCTAATATTTCACAATACAGTTTTACTGCATTTATCAAATAAATGCTGTTCTGGTGAACGGAAGAGACTTTCAAAAACATAAAAATAAATAAATGATTCCAAACTTTTGACCTGTGGTTTATATGCATGTAAAAAGTTTCCATTCTGAATCGCTGAATCAAAGCGCTTAGTTCAGTGTTTCAAATTCTGAATCTAGGAAAAAATCAATTTGAAAACCATTATTGAATTTTTCAGGGGTCCTGAGACTGAACAAGAAAGCCCTCTCGCAGAGCTCAGACAGACACGGTTACCATTGTCTGCTTCCCAAGCAGACCTACCTGAATGTAGATGAAGATGCTGCACTCACACTGGAGAGGAAGAGGAACTACATCTACTGTCTCATCGTGCAGATCATGAAGAATGAGAAGGAGATGCATATTGACAATTTAGTGTTCAAGGTAAAGTTTGGATTATTTTGCATGAGACCTGTTTTATATGTATTTATTTGTTTTATTTTGAAATGATTTTTATGACTTTTTTTTATGACATGACATTTCTCATAAAAAAACTCATTATTGTAATAAGAAAAGAAAATAAATTTAAATTATAGAAGGTTTATGTATTTGAAACGTGAAAAACATTTCCTGTACTGCTTTTGATACTGATTTTTACTTTGAAAAAACCCACTATATGTAAATTTGCTTGTAATTTTAAAAATTCAAATCAAATAGTACTGAAAGTAGACTTCATTTTCTTTATGGAAAATATTATTTTATTATAATATTATTATTTATTTATTTTTCTTTTGATTTAGTGTTAATTATGAACAAAAGTGATGGAAAATGGCTAGAAAGCACCTTACAAAAGATGAGTTTTGTACTTTTTGCCATTCCCCGTGCCGTTGCAGGTGTTGGACCGGTGTCAGAAGCAGGAGGCGAGCCGGACTCACGCCTCGGTTCGCTTCAGCTGCAGCACTACAGACGTGCTGTCCTGCATCATGCACGTCATCAACAAAGGCTACCTCCGCCGCAACGAGGAAAGCCCGCACATCGTGGAGTTCGTGATGGAGGACCCATCCACACCCCGAAAGGGCCAGGCGCAGTTCTCCTTTAAGATGGACGTGAAAAAAAGCTCCGCAAGCAGCAGCGGCGGCGGCAAAGCCGACACCAGGTGTGCTGATGACCCTTAACCCTTGATCCCTAGACACCCCGTGCAAGAAAGGAGGCACAGATTGTGGCTTTCACTGATGTTTTTTTCCTCCCCTCTCAGGGCTTTTCTTTTTTTTCTGAAACAAGAGATGCACTGATGTCAAACAGGTGCACTCATCGGGGCGAGTAGCTTGTCTATCCTGTTTCTTTTTTTGTTGTAAGCTCTTTTCTCATGAGTTGCTGCTCATGTGGAGCATTTCAAATCATTCACCTGCCTGTGTCTGCAGTAGACAGGGAAGCAGCTCACTAGGTTTTGAAATATAGGCAAATGCAGCTTTGCTCCTTGTTTTTACCTTTTTATCTGTTTTAATCTGGTTTAAAGAAGTCCACTTCCAAAACAAAGCCTCACATATAATGTACTAACCCCCCTTGTCATCCAAGATGTTCATGTCTTTCTTTCTTCAGTCGTAAAGAAATTGTTTTTTGAGGAAAACATTTCTGCATTTTTCTCTATAAAATGGACTGCTATGGTGCCCCGATTTTGAACTTCCAAAATGCAGTTTAAATGCGTCTTCAAACGATCCCAGCCAAGGATGAAGGGTCTTATCTAGCAAAATGATTGGTTATTTTCATTAAAAAATACAATTTAAATACTTTTTAATCTTAAATGCTTGTCTTGTCTTGCTCTCCCTGAACTGTGTATTCTGGCTCAAGACAGTTAGGGTATGTCGAAAAACTCCCATCTCATGTTCTCCCTCAACTTCAAAAATCATTTCAAAATCATCCTACATCGCTGCAGAAGTACCGACCCAGTCTTTGCAATGTAAACATGCAAAGAAGATCAAACACCCTTAACAAAAAAGGTAAAACAGCGATATAGGACGATTTTGAAGTTGAGGGAGAACATGAGATGGAAGTTTTTCGACATACCCTAACTGTCATGAACAGACAGTCCAGGCGGAGTAAGACAAGATGAGCGTTTGGCATTAAAAAGTGTTTAAATTGCATTATTTTTATTAAAATAACCGATCGTTATGCAAGATAAGACCCTTCTTCCACGGCTGGGATGGTTTACAACTGCATTTGGGGTCATTTGAAGCCACATTTAAACTGCATTTTGAAAGTTCAAAATCGGGGCACCATATCAGTCCATTATATAGAGAAAAATGCTGAAATGTTTTCCTCAAAAAACTATTTCTTTACGACTGAAGAAAGAAAGACATGAACATCTTGGATGACACTGGGTGAGTACATCATATGTGAATCTTTGTTTTGGAAGTGGACTTCTCCTTTAACGTCTGCAGTTGCACTATGACTTACGCAAGGGCGGAGCTAGTCCATTCCTCATTGGTCAGGATGAATATTGGCGTCGCCTTACGAGATTCTCTTTTTCTTACATTGCAGGATTTGTAAATAGCACTAAAGTTTGTAATCAGCGGTAGACTGAAATTCAGTCTTGTTATTAAATGAAGGCTGCTCAGTTCCTGTCTGTGCAGGAAAGGGATAGTTCACCTGTAAATGAAAAGTGTCATTTAGTCACCCACATTTGTTCCAAACCCATAATGCTTTTGTTTGTCTTCAGAATGCAAATGAAAGTATTTTTAATGTCTGTTTTGTTTTTCCCCCTCATTTTTTTTGTCAATTTTTGTCCGAAACTTTAAAAAAGACATTGTAAAAGTCATTTCTATGAATCGGGTGGTTAAATACAAGTCTTCTAAAGAGACACAAACAGATTTAATTTTGTCTTTTATTCACATAACACGCATACATAGAGCACATCAAATATGGTCAATTGCAGCTCAAACATACTTGCTTGACGGGCAAAAACCAACGTAATCGGTTGTCAAGCAAGCACAGTTATGTTTCCGTTTATCATATATGTGCTGTTTATGCGTTAATCAGTGTTTATATATGAATAAAAGGCTGAAATAAAACTGTTCAGATTAGTGCTGTCAAATGATTAATTGCAATTAATCACTTCCAAAATAAGTTTTTGTTTATGTGTGTGTGTACTGTGTATATTTATTATGCATTTATGTAAGAAAAATGTTGTTTATACATTAAAAATATTATACATAATATCAGTTATGTGAATAGAAATATATACATGTAAATACATGTCAATATTTTCAAAATATATACTGTATGTGTGTGTGTATTTATATATACATAATAAATATACGCAGTATACACACCAGGGCTTGGGGAAAAAATAAAAATCAGTCGGTTCACTCAGAGCAGAATCGATATTTTAACATTTCTGTTCCTGCGTTCCTTTGTATTATTGTTCCGAAACCGGTTTGAGTAGAAAAAATACAGTTTAATAACTTTGCCTATAATAATAATAATGAAGTACAATGTTTTCTTTATTCAAAAAGAAAAAAACAGGAATAGATCTGGTATCTTAACGCGCTACGCTTTAGTTACAGCCATTACATCATCTTTTGTGTATTTTGTCCAAATGTAGGCTACTAAACAAAAGGAAAAAAAAATCTGTTTACGCTTTAAAGACAAAGTATTTGTTAAAATATTTAAAAATGTTTGCTGCATTGTTTAAAAAAAATGCTACTTGTATAAAATTGCGTTTTGAGAGGGGGGAAAAAAAACATAAGTCGCGTAGGCTCACGTTGCATTTTATTTTTACATTCAGAAATAATGTAGGCTAAAATGCCGGTGAAACAATATGTTTGCAGTCATTATAAACACCGTTATTAGTTTCCTTCTCTCCACAACAAATCCCCTAAAGTTAAGGCTATGCGTTTGGGCTATAAAAACGTCAATCCAAAAACGGATTAACTTATGGTGATGCCTACCTCTCTAATTCAGCACGAGTCCAAATGTTTCCATATTTGCAATGTATCTGGATACTAAAATATTATTTATTATGTGGGCTAATAGACTTTGTACTTCACTTGCATCGACGTAAAACATCATCCTTCACATCAGCTGTATTAGCACAGTGAGGCGGTGGTCACGCTGAACGCAACAGATGGTACAACGGAGCAGTGTAACTTATGTTTCTTTAACTGTATTTTACTTTGATAATGAACAGGCTGCAATGGCACAAAAATATGTTGAATCTGTGTGCTCGTGAGGCGCTGGCGTGATGGTCATACCTACGCTGGTTGGTCATACAGATGCAAGACATCATTCAAAACTTTCAAGCTTTTGCAAAATAAATAAAACTGTAAAGCTTTTGTAAAAAAAAAAAAGAAAATTAGCCTGCTTTCCGCCGTCTCGTTTTCCTTTCCGTGAACTTTGGATCACGTCACAATTAACCGAAACACATTTATTTATTTCTTTTTGTTAATCTGTCAATGATTTCAGTGAAATACTTTGTGTATAGGCCAGTGTATTACTTTTATATATTTGTTTTGTCCGTTCACAGAAGCACTGCATGTGTGTGTGATCTGAATCCATCTTACACTATCCTCAGATAAACTCTAATGCCGAATTACCAGTGATGAGCTGAAAATTTGTGATTGGCTGAAAGCAAATTTCAAATATTAAATGGAACGATAAAATAACATTATTAACCATGGCCATTTCAAATTTTCGATTCTGTTCAGAACTGTAAAATTTGATTTTGTTTCTGGTTCTGTTCCTGTCAATTTTGTTTGTTCGTGGTTTTCGTTCCTTGAACTGGTTCAGTGCCCTGATACACACACACACACATTATGTAAACAAAAGCATTTATTTTGATTGCGATTAATCGTTTGACAGCACTAGTTCAGATATCTTGAAGAAAACTCTAAGTTGCAACAACATCGGAGTGCGTAAATGACAGAATTTTCATTTTTGGGTGAACTGCCACTTGAACTGATTTGTGTTTGTCCACTTTTAAAAGATCTAATACTTATGTTTCTTCAGCACAGAATTTTAGCTTAAATATGCTAGATATTTTGAAACAAGGCAACTTATGTTTACCACTTTAAAAAAAAAATAAAGACATTTTAAATTTTGAATCATGTTTGTTGCTCATTTGTTCTATGCAAATAGAATCATTTTATTTCTAAATTATTTTTAGCTATATGGTTTAGCATCTTGTCAAACATTCATACTTGTCGAAAAGAGGGTTTTCATCCCTAAATTTGTTCAGAATGTGCAAGTTGATATTTTAAAAGTGATATAATTTGTTCATTTTGAAAAAAATATATTTTAATTAATGCAGAGAAATAATTCTGTTATTGCTTTATTAAAAATGGTGCATATCAGGAAGTTAAAATATGTATTTGACCAGGATAAGTTCAGTATGGTAATACAAGTATATCTTAATTTTACCACAGATTTTCCCCAAAACAGCACTGCAAAAGTGGAAAAGTCTGCAGATTCTGTTTGGGCCTGCTGTTAAGAATCAAAATGCCCATCCCTGAAAATCACCTATCTCCCAATCCGCATCTACATAATGACGCTTTGTGTATATGTCTCCCTCTGCAGCCTGGGAGGCCTTATAGTTCCCCCGCAGCATCCGGAGGACGGCGTGCTGGAGGCCGTGCTGTTTTCCATGGGTCGCACAATGACTCAAGAGGAGGTCAAACAGCTGATGCAGCGCACCGTCCAGCAGGTGGCTGGAACCCTGAGCCTGGATCTGGACCGGGCTGAGCACCTGCTCATACACTGCAAATGGAACGTGGACTTGCTAATCCAGCGCTACACAGATGACCCAGACGCCCTGGTCCTGGCTGCCGGCCTCAAGATCCGCAACCCCCAGCCGGCCCCAGGTCCCGTGGCCCACTGTCCCGTGTGCCTTTCCCAGTCCAAAGAGAGTGACCCCCCTCCCATGCTCTGCTGCATGCATTACTGCTGCAGGGTGAGTGTAGGGCTAAAACCTTTCAGAGTTAAACACTGTTGATGTGTGTCTTATCCACCTTTTTCTTTAACGTGGAAGTTAGCCTATGGGCGAGACTTACGGTTCATTAGCTACTTTAGGGAAATAACGAGAAGAATAACAACATGCAGTAAACAGCAAAACTGCACGAACCATTGTGTTTGTAATTAAGATATTACATTAAAATAATATGGTAGGACAGACCAGTTTGCAATATCACGCAGCAAATCAAGCTGTTTTGCACAGCTAAAAATAGCTGGACGCGGATTAAGTCGGAAGCCGGAGGCAGACAATTTACAAATGGCCATGCAAGAAGAAAAAGGTGGATAAAAAACTGCACTTTAGGACATATTTAAAGGCTTGGCACTTTCAGCACTGTTTAAAAAAATTGGGGTCAGAAAGAATTTTTATAGTAGGTCTCTTAAATTTGTACTTGTGTCTAAAATAATGAATTTTTTGGTACAATGTACTTATTCTGATCAAATTGCATATTTGGTGCTATAGTTAGGTTTAAGAGTGGGTTATGGGATGGGGTAGGGTCAACAGTGTAAGGTATAGATGTAACTTCAGAAATGAAAAAAAACAATATTATTTAAAAATTACATTTTAAATATAATTATTCTGTAAAACATGTACACAATAAGTGCATTGTGTCAAATGATTCATTACAATGTAAGTACATAGAAGTTAAAGACCATATAAATTGGGTCTGATTTTTTTTTTTTTTTTTTTAAAGAAATGGATGCATTAAACTTATCAAATGTTACAGTTGATACAAATATTTCTAAAAAATGTATTATTTCCACAAAAATATTAAGCATTGATGCTAATGGGAAATGACATTGGCTAGAGTAATGGCTGCTGAAAATTCAGCTGTCATCACAGGAATACATTTTATAGAATTTATTTTAAGAATATATTGTGGGGTGTTTGTATGAATAATTTCAGTACTCTCCTCCCATAAATTTGGTGTCTGAAAGAGAAACTCCTACAAATGCATACCTCCTACAAATGTCAACCTCAGAATGCCTTTTCAATACTTTTCACTGCATGAGTCCTGACAGTAGTTTTAAGAGAGGGTTTATGCTGTCGCAAGCTGTTGGTAAATCTGGCTAAGGTTTAGATGTTAAACATTTATGTGAAGTTATGTTAAACTTTGTGCTTTCTGTTATGCTTTTTCTGTTTCCTATTAGTCCTGCTGGCAGGAGTACCTCACTGCTCGTATCGAACAGAATCTGGTTATGAACTGCGACTGTCCGATCACTGACTGTCGCGCTCAGCCCACCTCCAAGTTCTTTCACAACATCCTTACCGATAAGGACACCATTGCCAAAGTATGTACCGGTCAACACACATACACCGTGGGTTGAGGGAGCAGAGAATGAGTTTGTATCTGTGCTTTCTTCTGCAGTATGACAGTGCCCTTCTGCGAGGGTTCGTGGAGTGCTGCTCCAACCTGACCTGGTGTACCAACCCTCAGGGCTGTGACCAGATCCTGTGCAAGGAGAACATTGGTAGCATGGGCACCTGCTCCAAGTGCTGCTGGTCTTCCTGTTTCAGCTGTAACTTCCCAGAGGTAATTTGGTCATTTATTTGACCATAATACAGTACTGCAGTAGTGTTGTGAGATACACACAATAAACTTTACCATTAAGCCTTGGTTTTCTGAAACGATTTGGATTCAGAAATGATTTACAACTGTGTAATCAGGCGCACTACCCAGCCAGCTGCAGTCACATGTCTCAGTGGATGGATGATGGAGGCTATTATGAGGGAATGAGTATGGAAGCGCAGAGTAAACATCTGGCCAAACTTATATCCAAACGATGCCCCAGCTGCCAGGCCCAGATTGAGAAAAACGAGGGTTGTCTACAGTAAGTGTACAAGCACAAATGACTAATTTTTTAAATTTTTTTGTAAACTACAATGCATTTTGTTTTACCCTTAAAGTTGCATGTTTTGATTCTAAAGAAGACCAGAGACCCAAAAGGGTTTATTATTTATCTAGTATTTATTATTAAATTGACAAACTATGTAACAGTTGACTTATGTGTACCTTAGTTGACTAAATGTGCCTTATATCTTTTTCTCTGTGTAGTATGACGTGTGCCAAATGTAATCATGGATTTTGCTGGAGATGTCTGAAGCCATGGAAGCCAACGCATAAAGATTATTACAACTGCTCAGCCATGGTAAGAATCTTTAAAAGATGCGACGGCTTCTGTGAGAAATTACTCTTGAAGTCTTGAGGTTTTGATGCCAGAAGATAGACTCTGTGATGAGAGATAATGAAGCTGAGACGCTTCTAAGGCCTTCAATACATTTCATACATGTATGGTATGTATATTGTATACTACATACCAAGTATATGTATATACTTGGTATGTATATTGGTCTCATCAAGCCGGACAACTTTCTAATTTACACCCATTAGCTGTGACCAACAGGAAGTCTGATATTTAGATTTGAATGTGGAATTTTGGAAAAATCAGGCTATAAATAAATTCATACTCCTCCAAGCAGGAATAAGTAGTTCACACCAAACTTTGTCAACATGATACCAACATACTGAAGATGTTAAATTGTGAGCGGATTTGGGATATCTTGAACGGTTGATTTATGGTGATTTATTAAACATAACCGTAATTTTAAAACGCAGCATCCAAACACTTCAAAACTTTTTACAAACATAGAACTAGTCATTCTGAAAAATAAATGCTTAATTCCATCGATATAAAATAGTCTACAAAAAATAGAAAATTAAAAGACTGTTAAACATCTGATCTCACTCTAACTCTCTCACTCTAGCTCTGTGGGGGGATGGGATTAAGTGAGTGTGTGTGTGTGTGTGTGTGTGTGTGTGTGTGTAAGTGTGACTGAGGGTACTTGAGTGGTTGTGTGTGTTTATGAGAGAGAGAGGAAGACAGAGTGCATTTAAAGTGCATTATCCTAACTCACAACTTTTTTATACAAGAAAAACAAGTCATTCTTAGGAAATATGTTTATCATGTTTTCAGAGACTGCAGAAACATTTAAAATATCACACCTGTAATCTAGCAGATGAAGACTGTAATACCAAGGATGAGCACAAGATGACCCCATAGGATAAGGAATCTTTTTAACTCTAAGCCTATCTCAGTCTCATTGTATCGGACTGATTTAAAAGCATTTTGATTTTAACCCTTTCATTGCTGTAACCCTTCAATCCAAACTGGTACAGGGATACTGTCAATGCATGTGCCCGCTGGGCACCGTTTTTCTGATGGCACCAGGGTGCCGGTTGTGCTGGCGGCGAGGGCCCGTCATCACTGCTTGCAGCTATATTTTCTATTTGCTTTTGATGCAACGCGACACTCGCATTCAGCATATTCAAGTGATCAGCTTTTAAGCTACTGAACACCAGTGGGCGGTGCCTGTGGTGAGAAGATCACTATTCGTCAATGTCTTGCACTGGAGGCGGTGTTTATGCAAATGACTGCACCTGGGTGACGTCACCCTGGCACCTCAGATCCAAACAAGCCATTTTTGAAGCTTGATTAAATAAATGCTTTGTTTATAATGAGGAGGATGTTTCAAGCTATGAAACTTGCAGAATGTTTTAATGGTATAAAGACCTCTAATATGCCAAAAGTTCAAGGCAAATTTGATTTCTCATGTCATTGCCATTTTAAAATGCTATTACAGGTCAGTAAAGCTGCAAGACAAGAGAAGAAGTTCCAAGACTACAATGAGAGATGCACATTTCATAACCAAGCCAAGGTTTGTCAGAGACATTCGTCACATTAATTTCCAAATTTTTTAAGGTCTTTACACACTCAATATGTAAGTATCTGTTGCTTTCCTCAGGACTTTGCAATCAATCTGGAGAACAAGGTGTTTTCTATTAATGAAGCTTTACAGATGAAGTCTTTGACTTTTGTGATTGATGCCTGCAAGATTCTTGCCCAAGCTCGAAAGGTGGGAACATTAAATGGGTTCAGTTTTTATTTTCATTATTTTCTGTTATTTTCTTTATTCTTATCATTTGTGTTTGTATTATTTGTTATGTAGGTGCTGGCGTACTCATGTGTTTACAGCTATTACAACCAGGACACTGAGAAGATGGATGTGATGGAGCAACAGACGGAAGCTCTGGACCTTCATACCAACGCCCTGCAGATCCTGCTTGGTTAGTGTTAGGGAAAACTCACTCTGCACACTGCCAATTAGTCATTCTCCACTGCATTTGGGAATGGTTTAGAAGAAACTTTAAAATCATTTACCAATAGAGTGCAATAGTGACCACAAACTTTTAAGCCTTTGTTCTGGAAGATTTTCCTTTTCATATTCACAATTTCCATAGGGAAAGTAAATAGTTCTAGACTTCAAGCCAAGCCAAGCCAAACCAAAAAGCTCTGTAAATCTATTGTTTAGTCTAAATGTCATAACTCAGTCGTCCCAGTGAAATGGCAGACTTTTCTCTGGAAACATATACAGGACTTCCCCAGTCATTTAAAGCCTGACTGCACAGTTGACTACACATGTGTCAAGGTGAAAGGGAGAAGATCTTCATATGAGTATTCCCTGCTGGGTGTCGTTGTAAATCTCCCTGGAAATTGGTCCTGCACAGACAGATACCAACGCACATGCATAGAGAAGCGCTTATCTACTTCAAGGTTGAATAGCTAGGCTCTTATTCTTATCAGGTACTGTTCCTAAAACACAGACATTGAGTTATGGGTAAGAGTTGATTACGAAGAAGAGAAGACCTGATGTGACCTCTTTGGTCTATGCACTCGCAGTGAACCTGAAAGGAGTAAACCCAAGCTTAACATGGATGGGCATCTCACGAAACGGGAAAAAACATGATACATTTTTATTTATACTACTAATGTATGGTAACTCATAACTTGAATCAATCAAGTATAAGAGATTAAATACTGATTCATAACTTGATTTATAATCACTCAGTAAGGATATAGAAAATATCTATAGGCCATTCCACAGTATTGGTTTAAAATCAGAGTTGGATTGCATACATACTTTGTATGTATGCAAATTGTATAATATCCAAGGTATATATTTCTAGTAATTTGCAGTTAATTCTCGTATTGTATTTTCAGAAAGTCTTAGAATATGTCCTCTCCCTAAATTTGTCACTACTGAAACAGGAATATATAATTTAATAAAAATGGTTATGTTGACCTATTAACATTTTGTTTACATCTACCTTGTAAATATATTTTTTATTTTATTTTAAAAAAGTTCTGAAGTAAATCAATAACAATTACAATTTTAACAATATTTCAAGTGTGATTTATGAGATTTGTTGTGTTTTGAATCCAATTTTTCTTTGTAAACAGCAAAAAGTTGATTATACTGCTTTCAAAGTTAAGGATTCATTAGTTTGAAAATATATTGAACCAAACACTATCATAACATCTGTTTATGTTTCAGTCGTGACTGTTACAGTAATGACCCAAAAAAAACAGAGATGTCATTACGGAATCTTCACCAAATGTTTTGGTCTTGACCGTTACAGTAGTGACAGTTTTATGGGATAACACCCTAAAAAAACAAGATGTCACTACCAAAACATCCCCAAATGTTTTGGTCGTGATTGTTTTGGAAGTGATCATTTTATGGGATAACATCTAATAAATAAATCTAATAAATAGATGTCAGTACTAAAACTTCACCAAATGTTTCAGTCGTTAACGAATACCACCCCAAAAACAGAGGTGTCACCAACAAAACTTCACCAAATGTTTTGGTGATGACCATTTTGATAGTAGTGACAATTTTATGGTATAACACCCCAAAAAACAAATATGTCACTACCGAAACTTAACCAAATGTTTCGGTGGTGACCGTTTCGGTAGTGACCATTTTATGGGATAACACCCCAAAAAAAAAGCAAAGATGTCGCTCCCGAAACTTCAACAGATGTTTCAGTCGTGACTGTTACGGTAGTGACCCAAAAAAACAATGATGTCACTACCGAAACTTCACCAAATGTTTTGGTGGTGACCGTTTCGGTAGTGACAATTTTATGGGATAACACCCAAAAAAAAAGCAAAGATGTCGCTCCCGAAACCTCAACAGATGTTTCAGTCGTGACTGTTATGGTAGTGACCCAAAAAAACAATGATGTCAGTACCGAAACTTCACCAAATGTTTTGGTTGTGACCATTACGATAGTAGTGACATTTTTATTGGATAACACTCAAAAAAACAATGAAGTCACTACCGAAATTTCACCAAATGTTTCAGTCGTGACCGTTACGGTAGTGACCCAAAAAAACAATGATGTCACCACTGAAACTTCACTACATGTTTTGGTTGCGACCATTATGATAGTAGTGACATTTTTATGGGATAACACTCAAAAAAAACAATGATGTCACTACCGAAACTTCACCAAATGTTTTGGTGGTGACTGTTTCGGTAGTGACAATTTTATGGGATAACACCCAAAAAAAAAAGCAAAGATGTCGCTCCCGAAACTTCAACAGATGTGTCAATCGTGACTGTTACGGTAGTGACCCAAAAAAACAATGATGTCACTACCGAAACTTCACCAAATGTTTTGGTTGTGACCATTACGATAGTAGTGACATTTTTATTGGATAACACTCAAAAAAACAATGAATTCACTCCTGAAACTTCACCAAATGTTTCAGTCGTGACCGTTACGGTAGTGACCCAAAAAAACAATGTCACTACTGAAACTTCACTACATGTTTTGGTTGTGACCATTACGATAGTAGTGACATTCTTATGGGATAACACTCAAAAAAAAAAACAATGATGTCACTACCGAAACTTCACCAAATGTTTTGGTGGTTACCGTTTCGGTAGTGACAATTTTATGGGATAACACCCAAAAAAAAAAAAAAAAAAAGATGTCGCTCCCGAAACTTCAACAGATGTTTCAGTCGTGACTGTTACGGTACTGACCCAAAAAAAAACAGCGATGTCACTACTGAAACTTCACAAAATGTTTTGGTTGTGACAGTTTGAGATACTTTTGAACCTAGCTCAAAATGCTAATCAGCACATGGTTAGCTAGCACAGTTCTGAACAGTTGTACACATATAAAAACTAAATGTTATGGAATAACTCCCAAACATGTGTTTAATTGTAGAACAATGGTCGGTCTGGTAGTTCTTCAAAGTTACACACAGATTTTTCATACTTTTAAACACGTACCTCAAAATTATTTATTTTGATCATAAATGTAGGGGTCAAGTTAAAATCAGTCTCAGCCACTGTTTCGGTAGTGACATGAAAATGTGGGCCACACCTTTTTACATAAAGTTTCATAATTTACAAAAAAAAATGTAAATATTTATTTTGAACCTTTTTTTAGATTAAAAATATTTTTAAAAACAAGAATGGTATAAAATGCAAAAATTATTTCAGTGTCATTTTCATAAGTTAAAATTTAGGTCGGGACAGCCACCTCCCAATTGCAGGTACCCAATAAATGATGATTAAGCATATTGATATTTTCAATAGCTAATAAAAGGATTTTAGTAAACATCTAAGATTTCAATACTTAAATGCTTTTTTGGTGGAGGGACAGCAGTTTGCACCAATTATGTAGAATGGCCCATATATTAAGACCTGGGTGGATCCAGGATTCCACTCCTTCAATACATTGAATTGGATTTTTTATGAAATGATTTTACTCCCAAAACCTGTTGACTGTTATTTGGGTGTATGATGACAAAACTGGTTGTGATTGTGGTTTCAGAGGAGACGCTGCTGCAGTGCACTGATCTTGCATCCTGTGTCCGACTCCTAAAACCTGAACACCTAAATACTGGCCTGGAGCTCATTCGCCGAATTCAGGAGCGTCTTGTGGCCATCCTCCAGCACTCCACTCAGGTAGATCTACTCCTGTATTATTGTTTCAGGGTTTATTAAAAGCCTTCAAAGCACACATTTGACCATGTCTTTTTGGCAGGACTTCCGTGTAGGATATCAGTCCAAGACTGGACCAGACCAGGAGACAGCACAGGCCTCTAATCTGGCTAACCACACAGACACCAACAAAGAGTGAGCCACCACTCATTTACAGAGAAACGCAACTGACTTTTGCTCAAGTACAAGCTTGACCTTTTTTATGTTTATTTTCAGGTCCAAATCTGATGGAGGCTCAGAGTCTGGAGACTCTGACAACAACAACTACGCCGGCGAGGACCCCGGCGATGAAGCAGAGGAGGATGACGAGTATGACGATGAATACGTTCCCGAATGGCACGAGGATTACGATGAGGAAGACATAGATGACGATGACTTCTTTTCTGATGATGACGAATCTGAAAACTTAGAGAGGGACTTCAGCCCTTTTGACTAAACGATGCTGAGAGTGATACACAGTGCTTACACGATGCCTACCAATGTAAAAGTAGACACTACGAATATCACACCCATATAAGAATGAAAAAAGTTATGGGAATCCAGAGTTCGGAGTAAGTTTTTCTGTAACGTGGTCTTTGCTTCGCACTTAGCACCTACTTTGAGCCCTAGCGTAAATTCGTTGTTACACCAAAAGTGGTATTTCACGTTTATTTAGGTTTATACTGCAGTTTCATTAACTTACGAACTTGGTTCATGGCTGATGAGGGTACTTTAAGTTCAATGAAGGATCTTAATTATTGATGTTAGAGGTATTATGTTTTTGAAACTGTTCATAGTTTTGTTATTAACAAATTACTTTTTTGGTGAAACATTGAAAAAGAAGGGATGTGTAAACATTTAGAAAGCTGATATTTTTTTTTTTTTTTTTTTTTTTTATCTGGTCAAAGGTGTCGGCATTGTGTATTTAGTTCGAATACCAAAAGCACTTGCCTTTATTCCATTTTAAATTCCTTTAAATGCCTTCGTATATGGCGTTAAGTTGGTGGATCACCATTTGAATGATTGTAAGCATTTGGAAATATTTGCAAAGATCGTGAAAAGAGAAAACATCAGCATCCGTGTTTAAGGGCTGCATGAAAAATGACTTCAGTCCGTGACGAGGATACGTGACGGTGCTTCAATGACCTGCTGGTTGTGTCAGGCACCGCAGTCCTACAAACTCAAACATTTTTCTTTAGCCTGTCTCATTAAGATGTAATGGCAATAAATATTTAAAAGTATTGTAGCTTGTCGCATTATTTGCTAAGCAAAACATACCTTAATCGCTTCGTTCAGTTTCTTCCTCAAAACAGAAAAAAAAAAGTTTTAATTCTTTTTTTGGACATGTTTATGTTCACTTGTATAGAGACGGAGATATAAAATATCTTCCGAAGTCCAGTTTTGAATCGAGATACCTATATATTCATATACTGTCCATCTTCTGAAATGTTTTCTCTGTTCAACAAAGTTAAGAAGCTGCTCAACTTCAGCTCACAAAATAAATGCTTTTCTTCAAGTTCAGTGTACATGGCTTGTTTATTTGTTGTTTGAATCTGTGTGCAACAGTAGCCAAAGAAAAGCTCCCAAAAATCAAGTAGAAAGGGGGAAATAAAACTTTTTGAATTGCTTTTAACATTAGAAGGCATGCTTGGTGAATGTCCCCTTAGTGCTGTAGTTCAGAAACCTGTTGATTTTATACCTGGGAGCATTAACACATAATGTGTACTAGCCTGAAAAAGCTAGATTGAGCAAGGAGGTGTGTAATATCTGGAGAAAGCTTTTCATTAGCGTTTCCATTCTTCTCAATGCCAGTTTACACCTAGAAGTACAAGACTTTAAGTCTGCCATCTTTGCCATATAGGCACTCTGCTGCAAAGTTGTTTTGTGCCAATCACCCAGTCTGTAAATGTCATGTCACTAATCACTGTGGAGCTGCAGAATATAAGTGATTCCCTTTTCCAGCAGGACTTTAGCACCTGCCCACAGTGCAAAAACCACTTCCAAGTGGTTTGCTGACCATGATATTACTGTGCTTTATTGTCCAGCCAACATGCCTAACCTGAACCATTGAGAATCTATGGGATATTTTCAAGAGAAAGATGAAAAACAGTCGATTTAGCAATATACAGATGATCTGAGGGCTCAATAGTGCCTCAGCAGTGCCACAGGCTGATCACTTCCATGCCACACCTCACTGATGCTGTAATTTGTGCCGCCGACCAAGTAGTGAGTGCATAAATGAACATACCTTAAAAAACTTGAACTTTTCTGTTTTGCAAATCCATTTTTTGATTGATCGTAGGAAATATTTTAATATTTTGAGATACTGGATTTTTGACATTCATGAGCTGTAAGCTCTAATCGTCAAAATTAAAAAAAACTTTAGTAATGTTTTACTTTACATGTAATGAATCTAGAATATATGAAAGTTTCGGTTTTCGAACTTTTTCACAATATTATTATTTTTTTTAAATAACTTAAATCAATGATTTTTTTTTCTCAAATACAGGCAATTTGTCATAGAAATATATATTTTTGATGTTTATGACTGTTATAGCGCCACTTGTGGTCTGATCTAGTTAAAACTTTGCATGCTTGTTTAGAATTTAGACCTGTGGCATGTGCTCACCAGGTTTAATGAAGTTTTGTGTTTTCCTTCAGGCTTTATCCACCTTATTTTTTAATGCGGAAGTAAGTTGTTTTCTGGTAATGTGTTAGACGTCCAGCAGGAATCACGTGACGAGAATCATGCGAAATGTCTGGTGGTGGATCCAAAAGCGCATGATAACTTTAAAGGGTCATCAGATGCTAAGTTCACTTTTACATGTTGTTTGAACATTAATGTGTGTTGGCAGTGTATGTACAAATCTACCCTATAATGATAAAAATTCATGCAGTGGTTTTTAATTCATCTGTAAAAATAATATCCCCTTTTTCAAATCGAGCCATTCTCAGATGCCTGTCGTTGTTGCATCACACCCACAGAGGCTGCTCCCACAATAGTTGATTGACATGAGCGTTTTACCTCAGATCAGTCATAACAGTCCAACGTCCATGGGAGCAGGAATGTAAGTTAGACAAGAGCGATTGAGGTGTTGTGTTGCTGGATGTAATAATGAACATAGCGGTCGTCATTTACTCCCGACATCTGAGCCGCTGAAGATGCAGTGGATTACGTTTGTTTGTGAATGGAATCCTGATCTACATATTTGTCTATGTTCGCGCGAATCGTTTGTGATCCAGCTTCACTTACAGCAGAAGTGATTGTAAGGGTTTTTTTATGAATTAGTTAGCAAGCTTAGCAGCTAAACGTGGCTAAATGCAGCTAAACGCCACAGAGAGAAGAGAGGGGCGGGGCGAGCAGAGCTCATTTGCATTTAAAGCAGCCTTAGACCAGAATGGGATGATTTTTGCAGAGCTGATTTTGGGTAAACATGGTGTTGTTTTACACTACCATTGAAAATTTTTAAACAAAGTATATTATAGACATTTCATTAAGACCCTAAAGAATCATATCAACTTGTGGAAAATGGGCATCCGATGACCCCTTTAATAAACGTTTAATTTCTTTGTTTAAAATAACTGACTTACTTTAATTAAAAAATAAGGATGAACCACAAATCAAGTATTCGTTTTAAATAAGGGAAACCTTATTTATTTCGGTTGCAACGCAAGTATAGGCTATGCTTCGTCTTCTTCATTTTGTTAATAAGAGTTAGATGTTTAGTAAATATGAATTTTCCGTTGTACTACTTTATGACTGATCTTTAATAATAATAAACCACAAACTACGATCGTTTTTGAAGGGGAAATCCATTATTTGCTTTACAAATTTTAATAACAAACTTGTCATTTTGTTATTAAAACTTCTGTTTCATGTGAATATCTTAATGGTACTATTTTATTGTGGGCCTATACGGTGGCACATAAAATTGGTAAATAAAAATCACGGCACATCAAGCACTGAAACAGAGAAATAAAGTTAACATATTTAAAAAAAAAAATAATAATAATA
The DNA here is from genome assembly GCA_019740295.1 of Labeo calbasu. Classification (NCBI taxonomy): domain Eukaryota; kingdom Metazoa; phylum Chordata; class Actinopteri; order Cypriniformes; family Cyprinidae; genus Labeo; species Labeo calbasu. The sequence continues at coordinate 23,428 of JAHKKF010515317.1, forward strand.
ATTTTTTTCCCCAATAATTAAACACAGTCGTCAGAATTGGTATTATGGCTTTACCCAACTGCACATTTGATGAAAATCAAGCTCAAATTGAGTTAACTGTTTTTTGACCAGCGAATGACGATCTGTGTTTTGTCTATCATAAGAACAGCTGTATCTGAGGCAGCAAGTGCATCGCATTATGTGCTTTCATCAACGTACAGCCCAGCTAAGAATTTTTGGTTCCCTGAACGTTCTGGGAACGTTAGTTTTTGGTTCCCAGAATGTTCCCTGTTGGTTAGCCAGGAAAGTTTTCTTAACGTAAATAGAACGTTCCCTGTAGATTAGGGGAATGTTCCCTAACCAACAGGGAACGTTCTATTTATGTTCCTAGAAGTTTCCCTGAAAGTTCTCTGAACGTTCCCAGAACGTTCTGCTAACCTCTTCACTCCGATACCGCTGCTGTACGTGAGCACTCCTGCATCCCGTAGTAAGCAGCATGGAAGACGGACGGATGTGGATCTCCATAATCCCTACTACAAACCATGTTTTGTTTTAAACTATATTGTTTAATGCTTACAGATGATCTGAGCACATTTAACCATCATAAGGAGCATTAAATGAGATTGAATTATCCTTTAATATGTTCGATTTTTCTTATTAGAAGAAAGTACCATAATCCAGTGTTTATGTTTATTAAAGCACCAAATAACAACAACTTCAACAAAATACTGGATTTTAAAAATGTGAATTTTATTTTTACAGACATTAAAAACGCCAGACAGGTGGGTTGGAGAAGTTACAAATTTATTGTAAAGGTTTCAGAAATGCAAATGAGTAACAGAATTATTAATAACTTAAAAATGAGAAAGTAAAATTAAGTTTCTATAAGAATGTTCAATCCAATCATTTCACAAATAAATTGCATAACGCAAACTCAATAAAAGTCATTCTTAATCAGTCCAAATCAAATTAAGTTTATATAAATCTAAGAAATCTATCAATTGTATCAATCATATAAGTCCTACAAATCTGAGAAGGTTAAGTCTATAGAAGGTCTAGGCTCGCCTGTGAGCTTCAGAGCAGAAAAGAGAAGAAGCAACAGAAGAAGCCCAGCTCCTTGTTCGCAGATGTAATTTATACCCTGTATTCTGCAGAGGGTTTGGAAACACCCAAAAGAAGCAGTTTCCAGCATATATGAAGAAGGTCAATGGTGACTATATGATCTCCTGATGTCTGAAAAACATAATTATACCCTGTGGTTTTCACCCCTCACAGGTACAGGAGGTTCATATAGCTAAAAAAGCTTCTGAAACTCAGACATGTGCAGCTTCTCATTTTAAAATAACAGCCCGACGTACAAGAAACGTATACTAGGCCGGAATTAAGCCTAGTCATATCTAACCACAAGGCACATAGGCCGAGCACAGACTGTACGTCACAAAAAGCTCACTATGTTCAGTACATCTAGCATATGATTCTTATGATTTGTATAATAATATAATAAATAATATAATAAATAATAATTTGTATACTTTTTAAACACAAAAGTTCGTGTAGCACAGGCTCTGAGATGCGCGTTCATGACACTACGCACTATTGAATCACGTCGAAAGGTCACGCGGAACTACAGACCCAGTGTTTACAACGCGAACGCGCAAAGACTAAGAAAGTGCAAGTAAGTCAAACGCTGTTTACAAACAAAAGGCTACAACGATGTCGGACGATTCTGAAGTTGTAGGAGAAAATAAGATGGAGTTTTTCGCCATACTCTACCTTTGTGAGCCGGAGTACACAGACGATGAACTTGATTCGTAGTAGTGATGGGAAGTTCGGATCATTTTACCGACTCGGACCTTTGAGTCTCCTTCAGCAAAATGGACGAATCTTTTTTCGAGTCATTTCGTTCATTTTAACAAAATATAATGAAAGTGTTACGTGTTACTTCCCTAACACATCTACTGCTTACACAAACGTTGATCACACTACAAACAAGACAAAACTACAATGCTGTAAGAAACAGAAAAGGTTAATTCATTGTTTACCTGCGTCTTTAGTCTATGATTAGCTCACCTCACCTATTATCTGACAAGTTTTCGGGTTTGAGTCGTTTGTTCATCATGTGACAGCCCCATAAGAACATACGAACATAACGAACGACTCGAAAAAAACCCGAAAAAACAGGTGAACTAATTCCAGTACAGAACCTAATAGGATGTTGCGCATGCGCGCGCGCGACTGAACGAATCACTCCCCGAGACGACTCATTCTTCCCGAGTCACATCCGTTCAAAATAAACTGATCATTCAAGACCGCACATCCCAAAGCCTGTGCTACATGAGCTTTTGTGCTTAAAAAGTATTAAAAAAAATATTTTTCGAAAAAAAATGACCAATTGTTTCGCTAGAAAAGACCCTTCTTCCTCAGCTAGGATCATTTAGAGCCCTTTGAAGCTGCATTTAAACTACATTTTCGAAGTTCATAATAGGGGGCACAATTGAAGACCATTATATGACAAAAATCCTGAAATGTGTTCCTCAAAAACAATTTCTTTACGACTGAAGACAGACAGACATGAACATCTTGGATGACAAGGGGGTGACCCTTGTCATCCAAGATGTTCATGTCTTTCTGTAAATTATTTGTAAACTGTTGTTCTGGAAGTGGAGTTCTCCTTTAACATCATGTTCTCTTCAATTAGACGTGTCAAATTTACCTGAAATCACAATATTTACTTTCGTATATATATATTAATTATAAGTAATTATTATTAAAGAGATGAATCAACGAATGTTAGTCAGTCAGTAAAACGAAATGACTGTTAATTTTTAAATTACGCGAGTGTGAGGCTTTCTGTGGAAGACAGGATTAAATGCTTATTTCAGACATGAAATTCTGCGAAAAATAATGTATATATATATATATATAAATTTTAGCATTAGAATAATCAGAAACATCTGCACAGTTTTAATTACATGGATATGACAACTAAAAACAACCTGCAGGGAATGTTCTGGGAAGGTTCTTTATAGGTTATTAAAAAGAGAATCTACAGGGAACGTTCCCCTATAGGGGAAAAACATTAGCCTTTACAGACATTGTGCTTGAGTAAAGAAAACGCTGTATTTAATCAAACATCATTTGTTTACCCTTGCATTGTGAACTAGCGGAGAACAGTCCACAGTCTGTGCGTGCTTCGTTCGGTGAAAAAAAAACAAAAAAAAACAAAAACAGAAATGCGCTTTTGCGACAGGTTGACTGGTATATTTTTAAGTTTCATTACGGATGCGGACGTGGTGACGTCACGTGACAATTGTTGCTTATTGTCATTGTGGTTTTTTCCAATGAATTTTAAATGTATAAAATTAGCTTTATTTCTTCGTTTTAAAATTTACATTTATTTTTAACACCGCACTTAAGGGAAAAAAAA
>JAHKKF010515319.1:0-11311 GCA_019740295.1 Labeo calbasu
TCAGCTGTAAAGCAGCTGTACAAAAGACAATATATCATTATTTAGCTCAATTCAGTTCAGTGATGATTCAGCTCAATTCAATAAATGTCAGTGCCATTCATGAATTATGAAACAAGCTCAATTTAGCTATAAGCAGATTACCAGAAAATACTATTTCGGTTTTAACTTCAAAATTTCCTGTTTAATTCACTGTGTCGCTTGACATTTCTTTGCAACTGTGGCAAACACTGACAATTTGTGACCCTGGACTACAAAACCAGTCATACGTAGCACAGGTGTATTTGTAGCAATAGCTAACAATACATTGTATGGGTCAAAATTATTGATTTTTATTTTATGCCAAAAATCATTACGATATTAAGTGAAGATCATGTTCCATGAAGATGTTTTGTAAATCTCCTAGCTTAAATATATCACAGTTTAATTTTTGATTAGTAATATGCATTGCTAAGAACTTTATTTAGACAACTTTAAAGGCAATATTCTCAATATTTAGATTTTTTTGCATTTCAGATCTTCAAAGACTTGTATCTCTGCCAAAACCATACATTAACAGAAAGCTTATTTATTCAGCTTTCAGATAATGTATAAATCTCAATTTCATAAAATTGACCCTTATGACTGGTTTTGTGGTCCAGGGTCACATTTCTATACACCGTTTTCTTCTAGCAAAATTCAGTTTAGATTTTATTTAAAAATGTTATAATAATAACTACATAATTATATTTCTACTTGAAACAAACGTTTAAAAGGTGGCTGCCATAAAAACTTGACAGATGTATTCAAACAAATAAAACACTAAAGAACAGTAAAAATTAGAATGAACAGGTTACATGGTGCATACATTTAGCAAAATGGCATCTCTAGAGTTTTTCTAGCTGACTGATGAGTTTATTCTGAGGTAAATTCGACGTTAACGTTATCTGACATATTGTTTACAGAACACAAGTTGTTATATTGACGTCTTTCCGCGGTTGAAACACTGACTGAGCGATTACATGAGACCAGGACACGAATTTCGGTAAGTTGTACTCTCTCTCTTTTTTTTTTTTTTTTTTTTTTACCTTTGGACCTTTATTCGTGTTTATTTAGTTCTGAAACTAGTATTAAAGCGGAGGAGATAATCAGTTCACGCTGCCACTTCTCTCGCTACAGCAGGGTTGCCAGGTACAACAACAACAACAACAACCATGTTGCCAGGTTTTCAAAAAAAAAAAAAAAACAGGCTACCAGGTTTTTCCACATGTGGAATTAAAATTTCAAGTGCTAAATATCAGGTTATTGGGGGTCGCTTCAACCAGCAGACACAAAAAAAAAACCGCGGCAGTGTTAACATTCTGCCGTAAAATCACGGACTTGGCAACTCTGCCAGCGATCTGTCATGCCACATTAAAACGCGCCAAAATGGCATTTACTGTTTGAATACAGTAATAAAATAGACAGAATTTGAAACCTGGGGCTTTGATTCATATCAAAAGTAATAAAGCACGAAGCTTATTGCAGTTTAATGAATGAGAGGTGCGCTGCTCCCTTCATTAACTGTAAACAGGCTAGACTAATCGATTCTTGGGATTTAAAAATCAGTATAGTTTCGGAAGAAAGAGAATCGATTAAATCGAGAAAACTATATATATTTTTTACCCAGCCTTACGTACTGAATAAGAGTGTTCAGGAAACTTGATTTATTTGGTGGTATTATCTACTGTATTATCTACTGACATTTTAATTTAACATTAAGGAACACATTAGAAACACAAAAGAAAATGCTTAATTATCATGCTAAAGCTTTTTATAATGAGGTCTAATGGATTGTAACTTTTTTTCCTTCATGGGCTGTCAGAGCTCTAGTGTTTCATTGCATGAAAAATATAATCCATTCATATGCTCAGTAAATGGATGTCTTAATACTTGTCCCATGTGTCATATGACATGTTTTGATCACAGATGGCTTCAAGCAGAGATTCAGCTTGTAGTCCTGGATTAGACAAGTATTTGCATCAACAAACATCTCATTATGTGTGCATTGTCAAATTTACTTAAAGCTGAAATGTTGTTTCCACTTCTTGCGTCACCAAACGGAATCCCTAAAACATTTTCTAAACACTTGTCAAAACAAAGAGTCTCTGGGATATTTTTGCCGGTTTTATCATCCACAAGACACAAATCTTAAGTTTTATTGCTTACTTCTTAACAATATGCATGATTTGAGGTCTTATACATTAAAAGTGATTAAATACCACATAAATGTGTCCATTAGAGAATATCCGCCTCTTAAATCAGTATATTTGAACTCGGTGTAATCAGATCATTAGTTTGTTTGTGCAGAACTTCATAAAGACTTGTTTGGCAGCTCATTTCTGAGCAAGAGCCATATGGTCCGCTCATTGGGCATTAAATATTCCTAGAGGCACAACGATGAGATTTTGACAGATAATTTGTTTCCAGTTTGACAAGGCTTTGCGGCAAACAACTTATTTATGAGGTGCAATAGCAAAAATATGCGGAAGGCCATCTAGAAGCAGCTTGTCTTATTGGAAAGGGAAGATTTCACATACGCACATGTGCAAAGTCACTTACGATATCATGAAGAACAGCTCAGAGCTCTTACCGAAGGCCACAAGAGTGGAAAAAAGCAGCGATTTCAGCTTTGAAAATTGGGTGAGAATTTATTCCTCAGTTCCTGAGGTAAGCAATGTGAAAACGCTGACACTCCGGGAGAATTCACCGGCCTCCAAACCTTGAACGAGTTCCTCAAACTCAAGGTTAACCCGCACAGAAAGCATTTGTCTAAATCACCTGCAGGCGTCTGCAAAAGCCAGCCTGGGTCATCCGCTGCCTCTCTGACAGAAAGAGAGCGTAAGTGGTCTTGGACTGTCTGCTCAAAATGTAAAAAAAAACACATCAAGCTTTTAGTGTCACAGCTCATTCAGGGGTTTCCTGGACATTGTTATTGGCCAATTTGTTAACAATGGCCGCTCAGAATGCAGCGTGACACCAGTGCCACCGGTAATCACGTCCGCTGGGAAGCCTCAGGGTTGCTGTTGAAGGGAAAGAAAATTAGCCACCATGAAATCAAAATTGACAGTTCTTACTTTTTATGGAATATTGCAGCATTTCTTGTAACTTTTTCTTTTTTAAAATCCGTCATTTTAAAATAAAAAACATTAATGTTCCTTCCCCATCACAACGATGCAATTCTTAATTGACATAAGACCCAACCTTCATTTATTCTCCTTCAAGAAGCAGTTTCACTCAGATTTGTCACATTAGGGATGAAAAGACAATTGCAGTTTTCATTTCATGCTGACATTAAGAGATTATGTTTTGTAATGCAACATTAACACCAATTTTTTGACAAAATGAAGATTAATATAACCATAATACTTAATGAACTTAAATTCACCACTTTAATAAAAGGAATGAAGTGAGTAGAGGTGATTAGGGCTGAAAAATACAGGTACAAAAATATATAATATAACATAAATAAGGAATAATTGATGAGGGGCTCTGCTTCGCGTCGTGGCCGCATCACCATTATTTTCTAAATAATTTAACCGGAGTCAATTATTCCACTTATACTAGGCTTACCACACCTCAAGACATCGATCAGATGATATATTTCAAGGAACTTGTCAATTGAATTTTTATTTTGTACTTGTGAGTAGGATTCATTTCTTATCCATCTCATCCAACGCCTCCGTTTCTAATTTTAAAACATCATTTTAGACCTAGTAAGGGATGCTTTAGCCAATAATAGCAGACTAATACAGCTAATAACGTTATTAGCCAGAGAGAGAGAGAGAGATTAAGTATGTGAATTACCCAGCGTTGCCAAGTCCGCAGTTTTCCCGCAGAATTGGGTTACTTTACCACTGTTGGCACGGGTTGTTTTTATGTCCATGGGTTGAAGTGACCACAGTAATGTGATATTTTTCCCTTTAGAATGCGAATTTTACCACGGGGACCCCGACAAAAATGTGCATTTTACCCCACGAACGGGATTTTTAACAGGGGACCCTCCTTGAAATACCATTGGGCTAGTTTTAAGTAGAATTGGGCGGGTTTTTGTTGTAAAAATTGTTTGGCAGCAGCGTCTCTACTACTAGTGACACTAAGTTCATTTTCTTCGAGAACACCACTGTTGTTACCTCGCTTGTGAGAAGTGTCATGTAGTTTTTAAGTTAGGCTGTAAGGTCTTTTGAAACAGTTAACAGTTCCAGAGTGGAACGGAAATCGGCAGCATTCTATCACACCATTCCAAAAATAAAGTTCGAAATTCCGAATTCATGAGTGGAATGGAATGCAGCATTAAATAAGTTAAAGGAACGATCATATTTATGTGTACCTCTATATAAAAATATGAAAAATGAATAGATATTCATCTACATACACTAACAGCTAATAAAAAAATAATTAAAGACTGATTGATGACAAGAGCAAATGAATGAATTGATGTTCGGAATTGTTCAAAATTCGGCAGCATTCAATCATAGTATTCCAAAAAGGAAATCGGAAATTCCGAATTTGTGAGGGGAATGGAATGCAGCATAAAATAAGTTCAAGTCCCGATCTAAATCAAATGGTTCGCGATACCGCTTTGAATTCCCGTTCTGAATCAAATGATTCCCGATACGCGATCCGAATGGAGTGCATCATTTTGCTAGGCAGTGGTAACTGATTCGGAGTTTCAAAAATCTCCGTTGATACTTTGCTCGCTGTCTCTAAATAATGTATTTATTGTTTGAATAGCCTAACGGTGGATATTAAATCATTGCAATTAATAGACCTAACTTACAGCGTTTTTTTTTTTAAAATTGTGATCACCCTAGACACAGTTTTCGTCGTATTAAAAACATTTCATGACATTCATTATCTGGTACTTGCCTAAAAAGACGGGTTTATAATGTGCATTGTTAACAGATTACATCTCCGCATATGGAGAAAAAAAGTTTTCAAAAGCATCCCCCCTCTGCTTTTTTCACAAATCGCACCGTTTATATACCAATATATCAGAACATGAAAAGTATAGATATTTATCTACACCGTTTTATCGCACTATTCCTAAAATAAAGTTGGAAATGTAATGGAGCGCAGCATCAAATAATTATTTTATGTACGTATTAAAAAAATGAAAGAAAGAGAAAGAGAAAGAGAGAGAGAGAGAGAGAGAGAGAGAGATTTATAGACATACACTAACAGCATTTAAATTCATATAAAAACACACTAATTGACGACAAGAACAAACGAATGAATTGAAATTTGGAATGTTTCAAAATACGGCAGCGTTCTATCTTACTATTCCAAAAAGTCGGAAATTCCGAATTCGTGAGTGGAAGGGAATGCAGCTTTAAGTAAGAATATGGAATAATATTTATGTGTAGCAAAATATCAAATAATACGTCAAAACATGAATAAAGTAAGCATGTATATCTACTTACATTAATAGTATGTAAATTTATATAAAAACAGTTTGATTGACAAGAACAACAAATCAATGAATCGACGTTTGGAACGGTTCAAAGAACCGGCAGGGTTCTATCACACTAGACCAATTAGGAAGTTGGATATTCCGAATTCTAGAGTGGAACTGAATAAACGTAGGTGTTCATTGTACCCTATGAAGAAAAAACAAGTGCTGTAAAGTGGGGTCGGTTATAACGCCAAGTTAATCATAGGTTTATCCTCTCTATCAGCCACTTGCAGCTGACAAAACGCTTCCCTCAGGACGTGTGGGGGAAAGCCACTCGTCATAATTATCCCAGACAGTTTAGGTCAGTCTGTATTAAGCGGCTTGTGCTTTATGACGAAGAGTCCCACAACATGGCGGGTAAAAAAAACCGCATCGCTTTCTTTCTGACTGGCATACATTCTTTCAAGGATCCTGACAGCCCGCGGAAGACTGTTCTAATGTGTCAGGAGCGGGATGAGCGCATGACAGCTGTTTATGATAAAAACACATGGTGGATTTAAGTGGTGTGTTGAATGTTACAGGAGGCGTTATAAAACGGTTTAAAACGCACTAGAACAGGCGATCTCCCAGCCCACTGTATGTTTTCTTGTCTTAATCGGCAATCTTTCGTATTCCTCCTCATCACGCAAATCCTTCATTCATCTTTCCCACCCACACCTTTGCTAAATCAATATTTTCTTTAGGTTTTGAGGATTTACAAGATTACTTTTAGAAGGGTGGGGGGAAACTCTTCTCGGCGCCTATCGCCTGTGCATAGAGATTCTGCAGTTGCCATGGCAATTTCACAGAGGAAGGGAAAAAAGTAAGAGAGTCATGACTTAACAGCGAGATAACTCGTTTCATTTTATTAAGCCGAGGTATTGTCCATCATTACTGACAAGCTGATTTGAACAGCGCGGCCCGAGCAGCTGCTGTTTTAATCAACGCGACATATTTCAATAGGTCGCGGTAACATGGGCCTCGAGTTGCCACACAGAGAGCGGCGCGAGGCCATTGGGCTAACGCAGACCTACGTAAACATCTTAAGGATGAATGACAAACCCGGGAACACCAAGTTCTGCCGGGTTCCTCACAAAATATGGAGTACATTTTCAAAGTTTTTATTTTGTTTATACAACTTGTTTTCAGGAGAAATGGACATCACATCCTCGGTGTCAACGACTAGGTGATGCTGGATACTTACACATGTAAGATGCCTTCTAAGTATCCTTTTTTGATAATAGTTTAATAATACAAAAAATAAAATAGAAACCCAACCAATCCATATTTACGAGCCCACTAAAACAAATGAACAACTGGTTTAAAGCTAATAGCAAATTTGGCATGCAATAATAATCGATAAAAATAAAAATGATCGTAATAATCAGTGTTGGGGGTAACGCATTAAAAGTAACGCAAGTTACGTAACCAGATTACTTTTTTCAAGTAACTAGTAAAGTAACAATACTTTTTAATTTACAAGAAAATATCAGTTACTTTTTCAAATAAGTAATGCCAGTTACTTTTTCTTTTCCTGTTTATTGATTGAAAGCTCTCCTGTCCCCATGTTGACAGAACTCAGGAGTAAGATGTTGCTTTAGTTCTAGAATTAATGAGAACATCCATTAAGTCATCTCACTTACTCTCTCTCTCTCACACACACAAAAAACTGTTTTCCTCAAAATTAATAAAAACGTTAAATGCAACTCAGAATGTGATGCAAACCTGCAATAATTAAATGTTAAACCAAATTATTTCGTATTTAATCCTGTTTTTTAACCAATGTCGTTGCTGCTGACCTTCGATGATCCAATTCAACCATATTAATAAGCAAAAATTACTCCAGATAAACTAACATTGTTCTTATTTTTTATTGTTGAAGAGTGTTGAACTTTCATCTTCTGCATTCTACTGTACAGATGTAAGTTTACTTTTCCTTAAGTCTAAGGCTTTTGGTGTGAACATTTTTACATTTGCCAAAAATAGAACTTTTTAAATTAAACAAGTACCTGCCCAGATTTAGACAGTAATGCAAAAGTAACGCAACTCATTACTTGTCATAAAAAGTAACTAGGTAACGTACTTAGTTACTTTAGGGAGGAACGCAAAATTGTAATGCATTACTTTTAGAAGTAACTTTCCCCAACACTGGTAATAATAAATAGTAATAATGACATTAATAAATTATTTAATTAAATTATATGAATAGCAGTTTCTGTCATATTAAACTATATTGCTGCTGCTTACATTCAGACTAACGTAACAGAAATACATACATTTACGTTAAAATTAAAATGTGTAAAAACTACAGGTTAACAAGCAATGCCTTTGTCCGCAAATTAATGTTTTACCCAAGCAGTGCTGCCAGTACAAATTCTTATACTCTAAGGGTGTAAAAACTTGGGTATAATCTATAAAAGAACCAACTAACACTTATTACAGTGACCAAGTGAACTCGGCCATCAATTGCGATCATAAATGTGACTTAAAAATTCTATACTCACTGATGCTTCAGAAATAAAAAAACAAACAATGCATTAATAGCCAAGAGTGAAAGTTAGATCTTCAAATTCCTAAAGTTTTCACCCCCTGGCCTCTAATGCATCGTTTATCCTTCTGGAGCATCAGTGAGCATTTAAACTTTCTATTATAGTTGAGTCTCTCTGTTGTCCTCAGTGTGAAAAGATGGATCTCAAAATCATACAGTCATTGTTGGTAAGGGTTAAAATACACAGAAATGCTGAAAGCCCAAAGAATTTGTGGAACATATAGGATTTTTCTGAAGAACAGCAGACAATTTTACTGTTCAGGGCAAACAAGGGACTCATGAACAACTATCACTAAACAACAAAACACAGCTGTGGATCATTCATGTAACAACAGCGTATTAAGCTTATTCAGGTCAGTATTAAAAAAATAACATGCATTTTGCATGATCCCTCTAATTTTTTAAATTAACATTTTGCAGATTCTGCAAGGTGTATGTAAACTTTTGACCTCAACTGTATATAATAGTATACATAATAATAGTTAAAAAATACTGAATGCATTTTATAATACACTGATAGCATTAAAATAGTAATATATTTCAGTCCTAATCATGTTCATGCATTACAACCCTAAGGCTATTATTTTAGCTGAGAGTGATTTTGATTAAGTGTGCAGCCCTAATAGCTAATAATATTATGCAATATTCTGAACTGAATCAGAACATGGATAATTTTGAATGATGGGATCATTTTGAATGCATAACGCTATAGTTACTACATTTACTGTAACAGCAAGTGTCTGATTTAGGATGTTTTTAAAATAGACAGCAACTAGTTTTAAATTGGCACAAGTCCATTTTCAATTGATAGGAATAGCATTTATAATCAACATTCCTTGTGACTTCTCTGCATCTTGGCGGTTTTTTCAACAAGCTCATTGTAATGCATTCTGGCACTGGCTTCTCTGTTAAGTCGACATGCTGTTTTACATTAAGCATCTATAATGCAGCATAATGTTGCAGCTTACCTTTCATATCAAGAGCCTATGCTTTAAAATGCACATAAACGAACTGCCTCTTGCCAACTAACTGAAAGTGTTTTTTTACAATTGCAATTTAATCGACAGCAGATGCATCTTCTTTACAGCGACATCCGATAGCACGTAATCGCTCTTGCTTTCTTAGAAGTGACATGAAAATCTTTACGTACCAAAGACAGCATTCTGCGGTGCGGATAACCTGCTGTGGAAGAACATGAGAGAGAAATGCACCGCTGTAAGCCGTTCATAGTGCACATAATTATTTGTGATTAAAGCCGATCCAACAGCCTCATTAAACCACCCAAAACCAGAGTCATTTAGTGCACAAGCCCAGTGTGAAAGCACGTCAGAAAGTGAACTTCAATGGTATTACCAGTTTATTTCCAGCTTTGCCATGTAATCAGACAGCAGGATTCTTGACACATATGCTGCAACTTAGATAATGAATAAGAATCAGTCAATGAGAGATGCATACATCTTTATTGTACAAATTACAAAAAATCTGTTCAAGATCTCCCTTAAGCTCATTAGAATAGTTTGGAGGTTAGAGATGGGAAAAAGGCAGATGCACCGCTCCGTTTCATCTCTCTAGCTGCTGTGGCCCTGCAGTGCCTCTGCCATGAAGAGTTTTCCAAGGTTCTGCGAGGTAAACTCCTTAATGTTCTGACAGTAGTTGTTGATTTGTCCTTGTGAAGAAGCAGAAGGAAACAAATTAATTATATACAACAAGACCAAGAGATATTGATTATTCAACTGGAGCGACTATTTACACCCGGGAGTAAATAGCACAGGCCAAACAGCAATGATCTGGACAAGCCAGACAAACTGCAAGAAAATGAGAGTTTGATGTCAAGGACTTGGCGTTTATAACAGGAGTTCTCGATCCTGGTCCCATGGGACCCGAGCACTGCACATTTTAACACTCTGGTGCTCTTTGGTCATTTTGGACTGAAAAATGTAACTTTCTTTTTTTATAGAATTGCTTTAGTTCATCTGAATGGTACGAAACTTGGTAAAGGTTTTAGCACTTGCTATGTGAAAACACACACACACACACACACACACACACACACACACAAAGCATGGTTAGACACGGACATGATTAGAGAAGGTTGAACGGTCTTGGGGGGGGAGAAAAAAAAAAAAAACATACATAAATAAATACAAATTCTGTGGTCAAAAAATGACTACACTGAAACACATTTCATCTAGTGGAAACGTTCGGTACTGCGCCCAAACAAAATTTTACTCCAAGCTCATTTTTTAAGATATCAACCACAACTTGATAGATTCATGACTTTGTCCCCAATTGCAATATGAATTTATTCTCAACTGCAAGTTTATATCTCTCAATTCTGACTTACACGTAATTGTGAGTTAAGTCAGAATTGAGATATGAACTTACAATTGAAAAAAAAAAAAAAGTCTTAATTGAGATAAACTTACAATTCTGAGAAAAAAGTCAGAATTGTGAGTTTGTATCTTGACTGACTTTATAACTCGCAGTTGCGAGTTTACTTCACAGAATTCAGACTTCATTTCTCAGAACTGCAAGTTTATATCAGGCAATTCTGAGGAAAAAAAAGACAGTTGCAAGTTTATATCATGCAATTCTGACTTCATTTCACATAACTGCATTTATATATAATTCTGATTTTATAACTCGAGTTTATATCTCGCAATTCTAAAAAAAAAAGTGCAAGCTCATATGCACAATTCTGACTTTATAACTTGATATTGCGAGTTTATATCATGCAATTCTGACTTTATTTTTCATAATTGCAAATTTATATATAATTCTGACTTTATAACTCGCAATTCTAAGAAAAAAGTCAAAATGGCAACTTTATATCACACAATTCTAAGAAAAAAGAATTTCAAGAATATCATGCAGTTCTGACTTCAATTCTCATAATTGCAAATTTATATATAATTCTGACCTTATAACTCACAATTGCAGGTTTATATCTTGCAATTCTAAGAAAAAAGTCAATTTTTATATCAATATTCTGACTTTATAACTCACAACTGCAAGATGATATATTTTTTGGTAATTTATTTCATTGTACTTATTTATTTGTATTTAATAATTTAATTGAAATAAAAAAAAAAAAATCAAACATCTGGTTCAGGTCATGGAGACTCAAAAAATGAGCTTATGGAATGAATCAGGCATGTAAGGAGGACATCCAAGGTTTCTGCGTTTTTTTTTTTTTTTGCAAATTCTGCTTATTTAATACATCAAGGTAATGGTATTTAATTGGCTAACTGATGAGGTTTTGTGATAATTACAAGAATGACTTGTAATGGCCTTAGTACTTCAGCTGGAAGGTG
>JAHKKF010515320.1:0-33164 GCA_019740295.1 Labeo calbasu
AGATAGATAGATAGATAGATAGATAGATAGATAGATAGATAGATAGATAGATAGATAGATAGATAGATAGATAGATAGATAGAAAGACAGATACACAGACTGACTGACAGAGAGATAGACAGACAGACAGACAGAAAGAAAGATAGATGGATAGACAGACAGACAGAAAGAAAGATAGATGGATAGACAGACAGACAGAAAGACCGACAGATACACAGACAGAGATTGACTGACAGATAGACAGACAGACAAATAGAGTGATAGACAGACACAGACAGGTACACAGACTGACAGATAGATAGACAGACAGACAGTCCAATAGATAGACAGACAAACAGACAAATAGATAGACAGAAAGACAGACAGGCAAATAGACAGACAGATACACAGACTAACAGATCGACTGACAGATAGACAGACAAATAGACAGATAGACAGACACAGACACACAGACTGACAGACAGACACACAGACTGACAGATAGACAGACAGACAAATAGACATACAGACAGATAGACAGACAGGAAGACAGACAGATAGATAGACAGAAAGACAGACAGGTACACAAACTGACAGACAGACAGACTGATAGACAGATAAACAGACAGACAGACAGATACACAGACTGACAGACCGATAGATAGATAAATAAATATCTGTGCCTCCTGTTAAATCAAATCAAAAGGCTTCTGGTTTAGTCCTAACTTATCTCTTTTGCTCCCTGTTGAAAGTCTCCTCTGAATTGGTCTTTCATAACATTCCCTTTTCACTTGTTCTCTTTCTCCTGCCGTTTGGCACTACCTGCATTTCCATCCTCAGGTACACTTCAACGAGAACCAGAGTCAGTACGTGAAGCTGGAGGTGTCCGTTCCTAAAGGCCCTTTGCTCCAGTGCATCGAGGGGTACGGAACCACTCCAGCGTCTGGCTCCCACAGGTTTCACTTCCTAAAGCCTTGCCAGGTCTCCGGCCTCCTACGCCTTAACAAGGGCGCCGAGCTGAAGGCCGTCACCGGAGGTTCGTTCAGTCTGCAAATGTCGGGCAAACACTACTTCGGCCTCTTCAAAGTCAACTAGAGGCACAGACGGTTTTCCAGACACCTCAGCTGTACGGACCAAATAGTTTTATAGTTTTCCACAGATCACTGGCCCAAAAGTACCTAACCTAAACCTGTCTCTTTGAACCTGGCGTTGCCTTAAAAGAGGAAACTCTGACTCAGCGAGGAACGTTTCTATAACCAGCTGCCCATGGTCACGGATGACCCCTTTATGAACGCAAGTGCCCTTCCATGAAGATGTCATCGGGATGTTAATGACTGCACGACTTGCCTTGCTGGACCAATTTATGGGGAATCATTTGGTACTCTGTCGGTTTGGCTGCAAATGCCTTATTAAACGCAAACCAGCACAATTTCTACTATATAAATATAGCATTTAATTACAGCATACCAGAGACATTGCTCCAGCAGCGTGGTTGGCTTATATACTGGCATAACCAGTTTGACCAGAAGGACGATGAATTTTCAGCAGCGTTGCAGGCCACTACAAGCATGAGAGGTTTCACCACTGGTTACTTGGCTGGACCAAAACAGAGTTGCCCTAGTTCCTGAACTGCCTCACCACTGGATGGGTTCAGCGCAGAAAAATGAAGGTTTCGGTTGGTTGTTATGAAAACTCAGAGAGACCAAATATGCGTCAAAAAACACAAGAAACTTTACTTTTGTTGTTGCATCCAACACGTTTCTTTCCAAATACACTGTCACTGTGACATATGAAACATATAGTAATATTTATCGATGAAAAGGCAGTGGCTTCTTAAAGCAGATGATGCATCTTGTGTACTGTACTGTCCAACTGAAAGTGGACTACGTGTACTATACAGCATGACGGTTGATGGCACAGACCTTTAAAAATGCCACAGTATGCCTTTAGTTTTTATATAATGTGCAATTTCATGTTATATTTTTTTAAAAGGTAAAGTTACAGATTTTTACACCATCGTAATGTCATTTAATCTCACTCATTAGAAATGTATGAAACCACTGGTGACTCGAATCTGTCATTGTCTACCTGACCTAGCTCTCCTGAAGCCTTTTCGTAAATCTTGTCAATACTGTCAATTAAATCTGAAGTGGAAATCACAGACGCCGTTCCAAATGCACTTTGCCCCAAATGGGTTTCCTAATAACGCAGCCGGCTTCCTCTTTGCATTTCCTGAACCCTCATGCGGACCCCCGCAAACCTTCTTATTTCCACTTGCTTCTGGACTCTCACTTCCTGTATCTCAATCTGCAGCAAATAGTTGAAAACCTTTGAGGAAAAACATGTGCTTATTCCCCCCTGATCTCTAGCCCCATTCCTTCCCCTTGTCTACTCAATTTTTTTTTTCATCTGTTTGGGTTCACTCCTCGCATAAAATCCACATTTGGCTAACGGCACCGTTTCTGCTTTTAAAACATCCAAGATAAACCTGACTGGGTCGAGATGAAGTATGGTCATATTCTGTGAGCGTGAATGTGTGAATTTGAGGTGACGGAGGCAGTTTCGATTTGAAAATATGCACAGGTGTTTCTTTGTTTTCATGGGCATATTTTTTAGCTGTATTTTACCTGTAAATCAGGTTGAAAATATGAGGTTCCTACATTTAGGGCTATCAAGAAATATAATCTCTGTAGGTTTTCAAAGCCAAAAGACCTGTAAAACTGTTGAAGAAGTTATATTACAAATCTTCAAATTCAGATTCCATAAATTATGTTGTAATATTAAGTAATCACAGTCAAATAGGACAAAATATTAAAACTTTTATCTTAAAATATTAAGATATTTGCTTAGAATATTTCATTTAAACATTTAAGTCTAACTGTACTGTTGAGAAGATTATTAACTTCCCATCGGTGTGCTGAAAATGCTTTTTTGTCGGTTTTTTTTTTTTTTTTGGCAAAAACATGAACCTTAAAGGGATAGTTCACCCAAAAAAATCTTCACCTTCAAAATCTCAACCCTTATTCACTGCCATTATAAAGTTTGGAAAAGTCAGGACATTTTTAATATATCTCCAATTATATTCACCTGAAAGAAGAAAGTCATATACAAATAGGATGGTTAAAGGGTGAGTAAATCATGGGGTGAATTTCATTTTTGGGTGAACTATCCCTTTAAGTAATCATCATAATAACGGTTCCTGGACTGGTGGATCTGTGGTGCATTCAAAAGATCTGACTGAATTCTAGCGATTTTGATGTAGTTTCGTGAATCTTTTTGACTGTCTCATTAAAAAGAATCGCCTCATAAGAGTCATTTGTTTGCGAATCGGACATCAGTGCTCACACTGCGTTCACGGCAGGTTGTAGATTAGACAATTTGACAAGAAAACGCAAGTGGACACACACAAAACATTCCCGACTAGGGCTGTCACTAATGATTATTTTGATAATCGAGTAATCTGTCGATTATTCTGAGGCAATAATAATTAGTTCAAATAAAGTATCAAAAGCATGTAATCATATGGTTTTATTGAACAAAACTGTAAAAAAAATGGGCCCGGGTTCACAGACAGGGCTTAGACTAATCCAGAATTAGACCATAGTTCATTTAGGACATTTAGGTCATTTTTATAAATGTGCCTTAGAAAAAAAACATTGCTAGTGCATCTTGAGACAAAACAAAGGCACTGATATATATTTTAAATCAGTCAAGTGCAAGTTTCTTTCAGCTGAAATAGCTCAGACTTACATTTTAGTCTAGGACTAGGTTTAAAGAAGAAGTTTACTTCCAGAACAAAAATGTACAGATCATTTACTCACTCTCTTGTTATCCAAGATGTTCATGTCTTTCTTTCTTCAGTCGATAAGAAATTAATTGAAGGAAAAAAATCAGGAATTATTTCCATGGACTAATGGCGCCCCCAAGTTTGAACTTCCAAAATGCAGTTTAAATGCGGCTTCATAAGCCTCTAAACGATCTCAGCCAAGGAAGAAGGGTCTTTTCTAGCAAAACGATCTGTCATTTTCAACCTCAAATGCTTGTCTTGTCTAACTCTGTCTGAACTCTATTTTTTCCCCGGTTCAATACAATCAATACAGTTAGGGTATGTCGAAAAACTCCCATCTCGTTTTATTCCCCAACTTTAAAATCATCCTACATCGCTACAGAAAGTACCGATCTACTGTACAAAGTCAACATGAAAAGAAGATCAAGCGCCCTTTACAAAAAAGAAAAAGAAAGAAAGAAAAAGAAAAGGTAAAACAGCGATGTAGCGATTTTGACGCTAAAGAAGAAAACGAGACGGGAGTTTTTCAACATACCCTAACTTTATTGACCCGAATTACACAGACTACGCACGCGCATCACAGAGACGAGACAAGACGAGCATTTGAGGTTAAAAAGTATATAAATTGTCAATTTGTGTAGAAAATGATCGATCGTTTTGCAAGATAAGTCCCTTTTTCCTCGGCTGGGATCATTTAGAGCCATTTAAAGCTGCATTTTAAACTACATTTTGGAAGTTCAAACTTGGGGGGACCATTGAAGTCCACTATATGGAGAACATTCTTGAAATGTTTTCCTCAAGAAACAATAGAGCTAATGTACATTAGGCTTTATAACAAATGCCTGCAGAGGGCGCCAGCGGCCTGACGATTGTTTTTACACTTTACAAGGCAATCTAATCCTTGTTTAATAATAACTAAACATTTAATTAAAATGTCCACTTAATCTTTAATAGTTGGCCATTTCTTTACCATAGAAAAGCTACAACCACTGTACTTTCTTGAACATGTGGACAGCAAAACGTGTAAACTTAAAGTGAGGGTTTAAACTTTGTTTTGAAATCACCATGAACAGTTAGCATTTTGAAAAAGATTTTGATGTATTCTCCTGTGTTTGCGTAGGTTTGTAAATGATTTACCTTACAAATCTGATGAATAGCACACGTTGCGTTCCCAGATGAACGTTATAACAAACCCAAACTCACAACAACGTGCAGAGATGGAGCTTGAGAGGCTCCACACATGTAAATGATAACAGTTTGTGTTGTGTAGAAGCATTTCCTGTGAACAGAGCCGCTCTGAGAGGCACGTATAACCTACACACATGAAAATAAAGCGCATATGTTTAAAAAAGCATTGCATTTAGTTGCTTAATTGAATCGTAGCGTTTGTGAATTCCTAATAGCATTCCCTGCTGAAAAAAATCCCCAGCTAAAACCAGCCTGAACCCCAAACCCCCTCTAAA
The DNA here is from genome assembly GCA_019740295.1 of Labeo calbasu. Lineage (NCBI taxonomy): Eukaryota > Metazoa > Chordata > Actinopteri > Cypriniformes > Cyprinidae > Labeo > Labeo calbasu. Next base: position 5,230 of record JAHKKF010515320.1, read on the forward strand.
ACCAGCCTGCTGACCACCCATGACCAGCTAAAACCAGTTGCTAAAAGTTTTAGCAGTTGTTTCAGCAGGGTTATGCTTTATTATGATTTTAAAGTGGGTTTAGCGCCACATCCGGTATTTTGCTAACTACTGGACAGGGACACAATGCAATCGAGGATTTAAAAAAAAAATCGAATCCAGCAATCCTTGCAGCCGTAATCCTGACTGTTGTCTAAGTGAGTAGATTTTAAATTACTTTTGCAAATTTATTTATTATAAAATATATATATTTTTTGTGTAGTCAGTCTGGAACGCTGCAATATCAGTGAATCCATAAGTCTCCCAACATCCTCTCGTTTTTCACTTGATAACAAGCACAGCAAAACAGACGTTGTTCTTTTGAATTTTTATTTTATTACAAACAAAACAAAAAACAAAAGAGAGAAAGATGCATTATTAACATGTTCCGTTCGGTGTGCCGAATGTCGATCACAACAATGTCACTGACTGTCTGGAATCACAACGTACACAGTGACGCTTAGCAGGAAACAAACAAAACGCAAAAAGGCTGACAACAAAAAAAAAAAACAATATATTAAAAGACAGAAATGGAAAATGGACAGAAAGTGCTTGATTTGACACAACTCTCCCAAATAATACCAAGCACTGAAACGAACGATATTTCCGTTTCAACAGAGGAACTATACTGGGGACCAGGGCAAATAAATTAACATTTCAACTCTGATCTGTCTGAGTTGAGGCCTAGCTAGGAATAGTACAACTGCAGCCATATACAGAGTTCACATCTGCTGATTAACCCTTTACAGTTGTATTACCATTTAAGGCGATTACATTGCAAGGCTTGCTTTTGTAGGAGCCAAAGATCATAAAGAAACACTGCAGAAGGAATTTCAGTTGCTGATTTGAATATATGCATTCATATGTTTTCAATTTCATGGTTACACGTGATCCACTGCATACAGGTTATTCGCTTGCAAGGCCCAAATCTAGATATAAGCGATGTCCGTTAGATAGCAATGATATCAATCATTCCGAAGTCCGCTTGACCTCCTTGTGCAATATTATTACAAGAGGTCCGGTATAGAGAAATGTCATGGACCAAACATACAATGCATCAATGTTTCGACTGTTTTTTTTATTATTATTATTATTTTCATTTGGTAGAAGCTTCGCAATCGTAACATCAAGGACAACATCAAGAGCAACAACAATAATCTTAGTTGTAATAACAAGGATTAAAAACAGGAGAACACAATGAAACCGAGTTTAAATACGCAAACGATATCAAAGAGCTCGTAAAAACAAGTAGAAATGTGAAGAAAGGATAGGACCGAGATGTGAGCGATTCGTCCGAATGGACGAAGGTGAGGGTGAAGTGATGGGGGGATGACAGAGAAAGAGAGAAAGAGGAGTTCGGAAAGTGTAGGACTGCCAAACGTGCTTCAATAACAATCTTGAACACTATTTGAGAGGTCTGAAGATGCTTCTGATGCATCTTCACCTCACCGTAACACAAGATTAAGGGTCAGTACTTAAAAAGGCAGGGAACTCTACATATCAATGCTTGATGTCCCAATAAAAGGCTAAATAAACTTCATAACAAACTTGTCTTTTTATCCCAAGACAATACTGCAGCCAATACTGTTTTAATCGAACATAATACATTACTTCCTTACTGTCGTGATAGGTTAGAAACTTTACCTCGTGTTGAAGAAAATAGACCAGGGTACTTTTTGATGTAAAAATGTGTTTCATCCCAAACCAACCAAATTATCTTAAAGGGAAAGTACACTCCAAAATTAAATTTCTGCCATCATTTACTCTGCCTAATGTCATCCCGAACCTGTTTGAACTCCTTTCTTCTGAGGAACAAAAGACATTCTGGAAAATGTCTTTTCTGACTGTGCATTGCAAGTCATAGTGCTCCAGTGTTGATTTGGACCCCATTGACTTTAATTGTACGGACAAAAAAAACATTACACAGGTTTGGAACGCAAATGATGACAGGATTTCATTTCGTGTTTAACAAGCATTAAGATTGCTTTAAGATTGTTGAAGGTACATGGCGGCTCCAAAACGGTCGCGCTAGCTTACGATGAGGGTTCGCTTGAAAGATCGCACTATGCTTGAGCTCAATGGGCGTTTGTCTCGTCTAAACCGTGGACTGTGAGGTGCATGCTGTCGGAAAAAAACAAATCACTGCGGGTGACGTGAAGCTATTCCACATACATGCAGCTTCATGTCTGTGTCGAGGGGCGCTAGCGAGAGGATGAACGTGAGCGTGTGGATTGGTCTGAAATGCGAGGCTGATTTGGGACAGATAGTTATGAAAGGAAAGGAAATCAAATACTTGTGTGTGTGTGTATATGCGCACATACGGTATGTGTACGGGAGGAAATAACCAAAGGCGAGCTGGAGCTCTGAGTAGCTGTAACTCGAGGTGCTGTGAAAGTGCTGCCGTGATACTGAGGGTAGTCTGTTCATTCGTCAACTGCAGGTGCATGTGTGCATGTATGTGTTCAGGAATAGTCGTGTTTAGGTTTGCATGCAGATGTCCTTTGACTGAGTCAGCGTGTGTGTGTGTGTGTGTGTGTGTGTGTTTTCGTGTGTGTGGGTCGGGAGGCGCTGAATTCAATCATCGATGCAGATCACCTCCCCGCTGCGCTGTTCCCTCCGTGCCATAAGAAGCTCTGCCTCCCTCTCTTTCTTTACCGACATGGGGGGTCCGTTCAACACTGTAGGGAAACATAAAGGGAAGTTAATGATCTGTATACTAATTATGGTTAGCATTTTTTGTTTCTATCAAAACAGCGAAACAGTGACCTTCTAATCATTACTGTATCACATTTTCCATTTCTCACTGGCTGACTTCTCCTTCCTCTTTTCCCTTTCTGTCTCATTAGGTTTCATTCACTAACTGTGAATATGCACATATTTGAGCGGAAAAAAACATGTGAGAATGTTTTCACACAGAAATCATGATTCATCCATAACTTTAGACTTTGTTTCTTAGAGTTGTTCCTCAATGTTAAATTTAGTAAATTTAAAAGATCACTTCTGTCATAGCAGAGTATTTATGCCCTTTAGGCCTACTATACCAAGCATGCACTATTCAGGGACAAATATGTGTGTAAATGATGTACTTGAAGACTTGCACACAAATATTAGTGAATTTGAACCAGTGACTGTTTAGAAAGCAGTCCAACGGTGATGGCTCATTGAATAAGAAAACTTTAAAGAACCAAGCCCTACCTATGTTTTTTTTTCTTTTTAACAATTCTTTTTTCTTGGATGCAAGTAACAATATGGATGTAAAGATCTTTCGCTATTTATATTTCGTAACAACTTTTAAAGGATTAGTTCACATCTATACAAAAAATTTCCTGATAAATTACTCTATGTTATCCAAGATGTTCATGTCTTTCTTTCTTCAGTTGAAAAAAAATTAAGGTTTTAAAGGAAAACATTCCAGCATTTTTTTCCATCTAGTAGACTTCAGTGGGAACCAGCGGGTTGGAGTTGCAGTTATTATGATCCCAGTTAAAAAAGATAAAAATGTATATTCTTTTTAACCACGAATGCTCATCTTGCTCATTCATGCATTATGTAGTCACATCGGAAAGAACACGAGTGACGTAGGCGGAAATACCGAACCGGTGTTTACAAAGTGAACATGCAAAGAAACTAAAACAACGATATTGTTTAGATTTTAAAGTTGGAGGAGAAAATGGAGTTTTTCACCCTACCTTACCTTTTTTGAACAGAAGTACACAGACAAAGAACTAACCATGCGTGACCTTTCAACCTTCCAATCACGGACGTGCTTCGTGCAGCTAGTGCAAGATGAGCATTTGTGGTGAAAAAGTATATAAATGATGTTTTTTTAGAAAATCACTGATCGTTTCGCTAGATAAGACCCTTATTTCTTGGCTGGGATTGTTTGGAGCCCTTTAAAGCTGCACTGAAATGACAGTTTGGACCTTCAACCCGTTGGCTCCCATTGAAGTCCACTATATGGAGAAAAATCCTGGAATGTTTTCATCAAAAAACGTAATTTCTTTTTGACTGAAGAAAGACATAAGATCTTGGATGACCTGGAGGGTAAGTTATCAGGAATTTTTTTTTAAATTCTGGAAGTGAACTAATTCTTAAAGTCAAAAAGATGAACTTGTAGTTGGCAGAATACTGTAGCTAACTTTAAATGTAAAAATAGGGAAAATGAACATGCACAACCCTACATAGCCACAGACAAAAATAAATAAATAAATAAAACCACATTGCGCTCCATTGTGGACATCCTTTAATGGGTAAACTTGCATACAGTCAGAGTATACTATATACCATACACAGTAATAATAATACAAAACCTTGTCTTCTATAAAGAGATACATGTGAGGACAACAGTACTGAGCATTTTAGTTCACCACACACAAGCACATAGTGAGTGTATAGTGTTTGAAATTCTTTAGCTTAATTTGCTGTACTTGTAGATTTTTTTTTTTTTTGCAAACTCACAGTATGACTCAAACAGACATGATAGCTGCCATCATTTGAGTCATTTATAAACCTCTGAGTCACGTCTAACTGTCCTGCCGGGAACATCCTACAGTACCGTATGTGTTTTAGACACATAAAATTACCATAAGTGGCCTACAGCACAAAATTACACGTTCAAGATGGTCATGTGAATATGTCGCATTGACCAACAGAAAGCTGCTTGGTTTGAAATTGTGTTCTCTTCGAGCAGTGCTTCATGCATCGCTACACTACTGACACTGGACTGTTTTTGTCCATGAAATTTCGCCAACACTTTGTTTATGTGACTATTCTATTCTTTTTTATTCTATTCTACTCTATAAATGGGGTTAAGCATTTACTACCTTTGGTTTGAAGAACTGCATCTTTATTTAAAGACAGTCCAAATGTAATTTATTGGTTGCACAATATCCTGAACACCAGGTGAGTGACAGCCACCTTGGTTGTGCACCTGGGGTACCTGTTTAGTCTCAGGCCTAAACATGTAGGGAACTGAGGAACAGTTGCAAGATCTTCAAAGGAACAATCCTTCTTGGCATGTGTTCCTCCAAATTACACAACCAAAGTTTTTCCAAGGACAAAAACGCCAGAGTCGTTTGTTGTGCTACAGGTTTTGGCTGAGATGAGTGTTCTGGAGTGTGCAAAAAAAGAAGCGTGTGCACTGGAACACGCTAATGCTAACGCTTGAGTTCAATTATCTGATTAAGACTGGCACCGTTTCGTAAACATGCAATAAGAGAAAAAGAATGCATGGCCTTCAGATGGGAACGTGTCTGGGGAGAGCTTGGAATGCATTGGGGCTCCTTTACAAGGGGGAAATGCTGAGCTAGAAACCCGCCGGGTGACTTTCATATCGCTGAACGTTGTACTGCATACTCCTGCGGCGCGAGCCAAGGAAAATAATTCATTACTCAGATTCAGATCTCGGACTGACTTGACTCTCTGCTTCTACAATCAACAATCTTGGAACTATCTGGCTTTCTCACTCAGACTGTCTCTCTCTCTCTCAGACTGTCTCACTGTCTTGCAGGCTGCTGCTTTTTCCCAGACTGTCTCTCTCAGATTACCTCCTTTACACAGACTGTCTCTCTATTCCAAAATGTCTCTCTCAGACTGTGTGTTTCTGTCAAACTGCCTTTCTGTCCCTCTCGGAGTGATTCACCCTGACTCTTTCTTTTAGATTTGTTTCTCTTCCCAGGCTGTCTGTCTCTTGTATCTAGGGCTGCAATGATTAATTGATAAAATCACTAATGCATAATAATGATAATAATCAAAACAAACTAAATCAACAATCATTATCTAATTAACTGGGCCTTGTTTTACTTTAAAGACTTCACTTAGCGAGAAATGAATGTCAGTAATTCATTTTGATCAAATTTGTTGGACCTTAAATTTTTTTTTAAATGCCCTGTAACCAACTGTAATTAGATAACTATAATAAGTTCTTTACAGGAAAACATATTCAGGAAAAATTACATTAACATGTTATTACAGCACTGTTCAAAAGTTAGGGGTCAGTAAGGTTTTTTTAAAAAAGAAATTAATACTGCTATTCAGCCAGGATGCATTAATTTGTTTAAACGGACTTTAAAGATATCAATAATGTTTTAAAAGCTTTTTATTGTAAAGGGGTCATATGATGCCATTTGATTTTTCCTTTGTCTTTGGAGTGTTACAAGCTGTTTGTGTATATATAAGATCTGTAAAGTTGCAAAGATTAAAGTCTCAAACCCAAAGAGATATTCTCTATAAAAGTTAAGACTCAGCCACGCCTTCCTAAAACTGCTCATTTCAAACACGCCCCTACAAATCTACGTTACTGTGTGGGAAAACTATTATAACACCAGCCAAATGTATACGCAAAGAAAGAAGGCGTAACTTTTATTCTCGCTGTAGTATTGCTGCAGTCGCCGCCATGTTGTGGAGATGCTGTGTGTTTCGTTGCGAAAGCGAAAGTACTTTGTTTGGCCTTCCAAATGAGTACAAAACTAAAAATCAGTGGTTAAGTTATATTTATAACACTGTTATAAATAGAACAGTACAACACAAATATTCGAGTGTGTTTCCTGAACCTGAGAGAGTTGCCTATAATGCCAGCTGTGAACACTATAAAGTGGGGCAATTCCAACTTGCATGGGCAGTCTAGGACTTCTGACTCACAGCCTGTCAGTACGTTTTTATATTTAAAGAATTTGCTACTGGCTATTAAAACGCGAGTTTTGAGCAGTGTAGAGTAGTGCCTGTTTGTCGTTTCTACAATCGCAAATGCAGAGAAGGTGTTACGTTTACACGGCGTGACACAATGCGTAAAAAGACAGTATGAGTCATTATAATCAGTAATTATGTCCTCACTGGATGCAATAAATGCCTTGTTTATAATGGCTTTATTGGTTTTGTCTCGTCGCGCTGGGACACGGCATCACAACATAGTAAGGGGTGTAACATTTTCGTCACACGCTTGAGGTATTTGGCCAATCACAACGCACTGGATAGCTGGCTAATCAGAGCACAGAGCGCTTTTCAGAACGATGAGCTTTTAAAAATCCATGCGTTTTAAAACGGCAGGGCAGAGAGGAGCAACAATAACGTACAGAATGTGGAAAATAATGTGTTTCTTGAACCTCAAACTGTGTTAACACATTGCATTACACCAAATACACCAAATAATATTCTTTTAAGCAACATCATATGACCCCTTTACATAAATGCTATTCTTCTTTCTGTTCAATCAAAGAATTATGAAAAAAAAACACGGTTTACACAAAAACATTGAGCGGCACCAAATCTGCATATTAAAATGATATATCAAATTAATGTATACTGGGTGAATATAAGACATACTCTATGTCTGGAAATGTTTGTGTTCCCCTAAACAAACAGTTGATTTTTGTAACATTTATATTTTATTGTATTAATTTTATAGTGTTTAGTAAAGCTTATTTTTATACATCTACACTACCAGTCAAAAGTTTTTGAACAGTAAGATTTGTAATGTGTTTTAAAGAAGTCTTCTCTGTTCACCAAACCTGCATTTATTTGATGCAAAGTACAGCAAAAGTAGTAATATTCTGATGTAGTTTTACTATTTAAAACAACTGCTTTCCATTTAAATTTATTTTAAAATTCAATTTATTTCTGTGATCAAAGCATCATTACTCCAGTCTTTAGTGTCACATGATCCTTCAGAAATCATTCTAATATGCTGATTTGCTGTTCAAGAGACATTAAACATTTTATTATTATTATTATTATCAATATTTAAAACAGAGTACATTTTTTTATTCTTTGATGAATAGAAAGATCAGCATTTTCTGAAATAAAAAGCTTTTGTAACAAGCTTGGATTTTTTGAGGAGGATATAGAGGAGGTTATAGAAATGAATACTTTCATTTAGCAAGGATGCTTTAAATTGATCAAAAGTGATGCTAAAGACATTTACAATGTTACAAAAGATTCTATTTCAGAAAAATGCTGTTCTTCTGAACTTTCTATTCATCAAAAAAACCCCTGAAAAATTCTACTCAGCTGTTTTCAACATAATATAATAATAAATGTTTTTTGAGCAGCAAATCAGAATAATTTCTGAAGGATCATGTGACTGGAGTAATGATGCTAAAAATCCAGCTTTGAAATCACAGGAATACATTACATTTTAAAACATATTAAAGTAGAAGACAGTTATTTTAAATAGTAAAAATATTTCAAAGTTGTATTGTTTTTACTGTACCAAATAAATGCAGGCTTGGTGAGCAGTCGCTTCTTTAAGAAAACATTAAAAATCTTACTATTCAAAAACTTTTGACTGGTAGTGTATATTTGTTTTTATAGCCTTCAATTTGCATTTGCAGTTCAGTTTTTAAGAGAACACTGGGCAATTGGTTAACTTGCTTTTATAAAATACAAAAAAATAAATTTGCCTTTTTCATCCTAATTAATTAAAGAAATAATCAACACATTAATCGCTTATCAAAACATCCACTAGTCGCCCATAAAACTGTTATTCCGATCTCTCAGACTGTCTGCCTTTCATTCATCTTTCTCTGACCAAACATTATCTGAGGGCACCAAGTTTTTCTTCTGCCTCAAGTCTCAGCCTCTCTACGTCTCAGTAAACCAGAAAAACATGCAGAGATGGCAGCCGGCCTCAGTGACCCAGCCTATTCAAACAACCAGCACACTCACACAATTAATCACTCACACAGAAGAAGCCACACACCAGCAGCCCTGAATCTTCACTCGTACAGTATCAACCCCAACCAAGCGCAAACATACGCACAATTAGCTTCAGTTCATTGATACTGCAAGACCATGCACGCATACGCACACTCACTCAACTACAATAAAACACACCATGTGGTGGAAAATACAGAGCTACTTAAGTGGCTCTCGAGCGTGCGTGAGTGTGCACATGTGGGTGTGTTTGTGCATTTTTGTAGAATGCAGGGAGTTCTCATACAACAGTCGTGTACTGTGTAAACGTCCTGCTGGGGATTGAATCTGGCTCTAGCACAGCGCAGGAATTTGGTTGGACAGGTTGCACGCTTAGCATGAGGGTCTTCTGACCCAGGATCAGAGCATTCCTTTGATAAGTTGGCTTTTGGAAAATCATACAGCTGATCTTAGATCAGGTGCAGATGTATATCCGCCTGCATCACGCTACAGGGACAGGTTGCTGCGATGAAAGGTCTTCATACTTATGTATATGAGGTGATTTTGTGCCATTTTAACATTTCACAGTCCTGGTTTAGCGACGCAGAGAGTCCGTGGCTGGAGAGTTTTTCGAGAGGTCCGCAGTTTCCAGGAAAAAGATAGTTCCACTCCACTGTGCCTCAGTTCCAAAACAGTTTTGATTGGGTCAGGGGTTTTAATGACAGAAAACAAGCTTGTGGTATTTTGGAAAAACTGCCGTCTTTGGAATCCTTCACTTCTGACATTGCGAGGCTGCATGTGCGTGTGAGAGAGAAAGAGAGAAGGAGAGCGGATAAATGATAAAAGAAAGAGAGATACTGTATAAAGGGATGCAGAGAAATAGTGATTTGTGGTGGAATTAGGGAGGGAAGGTTTCGGGCACTTAAACGAGCACTCTCGCTCCTTCGGCCAAATGAAAAATTAATCTGCTGGGACTTCTCTCGGACCGACAGATGAAAGAAAGGGAACGGAGGGGGCAAGGGGAGAGAGAGTGAGAGTGGAGGAGAGATACAGAGAGAGAAAAAAAGTGCTGGAAAGGGCAGAAGTGGAAGAAGAGGTCTGTGTTTTCGTCGTCCAAACGGCTCTCGTTTCAGCTCCCTTTTCCCTACTTCATTTCTCCCTTTCGCATTTGCTCGTTTTGTCTATAATTAAGCATTTCGCCTGAAGAGGATCTTACAGTTTCAGACATTCCCACCTCTTTGTTCCCGCCCATAGTAATTCATTCCTAATTTATTGTTTTTTTTTTCTTCTTTTTTTCTAGCCTTTCTCCCCCTCACGTTCTACGGTCACTTTGTCTCTTTCAGGTCACGGTTTTTTGGGCCGTCCGTTGCGCGGTAGGTTCTCCACCGTGTTGCTGAGGCGATACTTGACGATGATGCTGTGCACGGTGGATTTGGGCATGCGAAGCTCCTGCCCGATTGACCCTTCCGACTTGCCGTCCTTCCACAGGTCCACCACCCTCTGGCGCTGCAGCACGTCATGTTCCTTGGTCTTCAGGCAGGATGAGGCTTCTGTGGAGGCAGAAAGGGGGCAGACTGTAGACACTGGGGGGGTAGGGAGCGGTCAATCAGCGGCACAGTATCAGTCCTCAATATTGAGAAAACAAAAAAAACCCCATAGGCTGGAAGGAGGCCTTCTCTCGAACAAAGAAAAAGCACAAAATCTCCCAGTTTTGTGTCTCCCGCCAGAGTCAGGACATCCACTGGCTGCGAGAGCAGTGACGCACTGAACTGTCACGAGGTAAAAAAAAAAATAAAATAAAAAATACATGTAAAAGAAAATAGATGTTCGGGCATTTTTTTGCCAAAGAAATCTGCGTTGACATAATGTGTCTAAAACCTTTTGCTCCGTGAAGTTCATGACATGTAAAACGCTAAGAGTTTAAGTGGCAATGACTTAAAAAAGAAAACAAGACGTGCTCGCCAAGGTCTTTATTTTTTGACAACTTTAAGAATGATTGAGGGAGATGTTACAGGGTCCGCTAGGATTTTAACAGAGGCAAAGCGGAGCTCACACTCCATTTTGTCTCTCTCCTCCCTCTCACTTCTTCCTCTGTCTTTCAGAGAGATGTCTGAGCGGGTCCAAAAAATGTCCTATTATGGAGTACGTTAAACAGATCAACACAGTCTGTCCTTCATTTTTCTCTTTTCTTTTATATCTCTTTCTCTCTCTCGTTTTTTGTTTAGTCTGGCATGCTGTTTTCATCTCGCTCCCTGGCTCGGTTTAAACTGGGGTCACCGCAGTTGTCTTAATCAGGGACCAGAGGGTTCAAACGGGCCCCAAGCGGGGCATATTTTTAGCCAGGCGAGGGTTCAGCGTGTACAGCCTCAACAAACCCAATCAGCCTCTACACCCACCAGGATCTGAAGTCTGGGGCTATTTCAGTGACAGACAGAGACTGAAAGAGAGAGACAGAGACACAGACAAAGAGGGAGCGAGCGAGCAAGAATCTAGTTCTGCCTCCAGGGGGTTTAAAAAACCGGCGCAAAGGCACAAGCACATTTGTGTTTCTTTCTTTTTTTTTCTTTTACTCTCTTAAAAATATCTGAGTAGAAAAGCAAAAAAATGTTCCCTCGGCTGAGCGATTCCTGGCACGGCTACGGTTCTGGATAACTGTAATGACATTTTCAGAAAAAGCACCATGGCAAGAAAATATGCCTCCCTTAGACGCTGTGGTAGAAAGATTGGTATCAGGACACTCGATCCAAAAACCTTCGACTCTGTACGGGTAAAAACAGTCGGGACGATGGACGGAGTTTGGCCTCTGATAGAATAAACATAAAACGGCAAACAAAAACAACTACGTTTGTTCTTCTCAGTGCTTCCTGCACACATATGCTGTTACAGAGCTAATATTGAAACAATAAACTCACTGGCAGAGCTAATCTGTTCTCTTGGACCAAAGATGGAGAACGTGAAATAATTTGGCCAAAATTCCACAGGGGCCCTCTCAAATTAAAATGCAATTAAGTGTGCTAACCAGAATCATATTTTTGCAGAAATATGAATACATAAAGTGTGACTTATGTCAGTGTTTTCTTTTCACTTAGGACAGAACATGTGCTTGCATTTCTGAACAGTGACATATTGAGCGAGGACTAAATTTGCAACCGTGTTTACAGTTTAAAAACTAAATAGTAAACTACTAAACGCTGAAATCATTTAAGGCCCATCAGAAGTCTGTTAATGGATTAAAGCTTTTTCAGGAAGCAAATGCTACATCTTCAAAGTGCTTATGTCAAATCCAGCCTCTCATACACTGACCTCACAAATTATTGTGAAATACGGCATTTGTACACCCACATATACGCCCACATAAATACAAATAGACTGAGAGGGAAAAAACAGAGGGAAGTTGAATCGTGTGGATTTTGCCACGTAAATCATAGTCAAGTTATAAAGCGCTGTCCACTAATAAATCACTGCTTGCTACTAAAACTAATAAAAACACTTTTGTTCATTGAAATACAGCTGAAATAAAGTAAAATATCAAGAGACAAAAACTTCAAACTAAGAAGTTCCGAAAATTACAAATGTTGCCTTGGAAACTAAATGAAATAAGTTGAATCACTAAGATCACTTAGATAACTGAAAATAAATTAAGCCTAAATAGTAATATAAAAAACTATAAAATATCTAAAATGCATACTAAATTTAAAATGAAAATAAACACTGAAAATATAAAAAAAGAATATATATATATATATATATATATATAAATAATGCCAAATTAACAGACTGGTGTAGTCTGGTTCACAAATGACTCTTTTGAACTGATTCTTTTAAGAAATCAATTAAAAAAACTCACTGTATTGGTTTCAATCTGTGAAACATCTGCTGTATGAACAGCTCATTTGCTTACTGACTGGATGTTTGTAGGAGTAAATCAGTATTGTTTTGTTGAGTATGTAGTTACACCTCTTTATGGAGAAGGTTGCAAAATCAGAGCTGCAAATCGATTAGTCGTGATTAATCGATTCAAAATAAAAGTTTATGTTTACATACTATATGTGTGTGTACATATGTATATATGTAATGTGCATATTTTATATAAATATTTTACATATAAACATATTTTTTCTTAATATATACACATGTATGTGTGTGTTTATATATACATAATAAAAAATAAACAGTACACACATATAATATGTGTACATAAAATTCTGAATAGATTAATCGCAACTAATCGTTTTGCAGCTCTAAAAACATTCATTCATTTTCGCTGCTAAAACCAAATTTACTGGTGTTTTATATGTGTATTATGCATTTACTTACAAATCTGCTTTAATTTTACTAACGTTACCAAGTTCTCAGCCCTCGAAGGTAAAGTACATGCTACACCACTTGTGTTGGAATTGCAAAAATGACTGTTTTCAAACAGGTTTTCAGAACCATCCCCTCTCCATCTGTCACTGGCCGGCCAAACAGTTGGCTTCGCCCCTAACTCATGCTATTGGATGCTCAAACTTGCAAAGCAATGTTTTTATAGCACCACAGAGCCAGAGAGTTGTAGAAACTAACAGGAGCAGACTGGATTTGGTTGTAAAGTTAAAAGTGTAATTGTTAACAGAACGAATACTGTTGATAGGTAGATAATCAAGTGGATCTTGCTTCAAACTTTTATGAAGACACACTTTGTTTTAGAATTACATGTACTAATAAATAAGACCAGGAACAGGTATTAAGAATGTTGAATTTAACTACTAAAAGAATGTTAAACATTATTACATTTTTTACCAAGAATTCCTCAGCCCTTGAAGGTAAAGTACATTCTACACCACTTGAGTCACCAAAAGGAACTGCAAAAATGACTGTCTGCAAACAGGTTTTTAGAACACTCCCCTCTCCATCCATCATTGGCTGGCCAAACACTTGGCTCCACCCCTAACTCATGCCATTGGATGCTCGAATTTGCAGAGCAATGTTTTGATAGCACCACAGAGCCACAGTGTTTACATTTTTCGGCAGAATCAACCTATGAATAGCCTACTTATAGCTGTCTCTGCACATTAAGCTGCGAGAGGAGAATTTAACATCCAAAAAAATTAACTTCATTTCACCATCTAGCAGATGCTTTAATCCAGAGCTGCTTACAAGTAGCACTTTGTTTTCACATTTTGAGACTGCCATGATCAACAGATGGTAAGCAAATCTGCCTTTCAAATTTAAACCAACCAAACAAACACATCAGTACCCCCAGCTGGCCAAAACAGATTTCAATTAGACTCTGAATTAAACTTGTCATTTCAGAACCTATCTATTTCTTACAAAAAAGACACTGAGACACTCATATTATGTATACACATAGACAGCACAACACACACAGTCAGACTGTTTCTAAAATCACGAAAAATCAGATGAATAGTTTTAAGTGAAGTGCTTTTGTGCACAAACATCTCGTGTTTAATATGAGCAGTTAACAAACACTGATCTGCTTTTTCATTAGTGCAAATAAAAAGCCTTTATGATGGTTCAGAGTAACCAGAGTATGAGATCACTGGAGGCTGTTTTGGGGTGGCTTTCTGGGGACGGTTCAGCAAAACTGACCTGATATGAAAGCGCCAGGAGGCATCTGGCTGTAGTTGGCCCCAGCCAGAGTGAGAGCCGCTGAAGGTGCAGGTGTGAAGGGAGGGCCAAAATTTTGCGGGGTGGCGTATGGGCCTGGAGGAATAGGCTAGATAAAGAGAGAAAGATAGTAAGTGTGTGTTATAAACCAAAGGGCAGCTTTGAAACACTACACATTTTATTAATGGCAAATGGTTGCAACATAAGAGCATATTTACTCTTTTATATGATTTATTAATTCCTTTCAGTGTCATCAATGTTAAACAACCTTATGAGTGGCAGCATAATTATTCAGTCCCTCCAGGATTTTGCAAATTTTTTTCTCGTGGTAATTTCCAAAAATTTGCGCTAAATTTGCAATGTTTTTTTAATAATTATGATAGCACATATACCAGATTGCATTATGTTAGAATCACAATAGTCTTACATGAAACAAAGAACTAACAAAATGTATGACATTTGTTTATTTTGCTAAACAACAACAGGACAAATAAGTACAACATAAAGGTAGATAAAAACAATTTTTTTTGCTGCTGCTGCTACTGTTGTTTCATGAATTTTATGAAACTACAGTAGGCTTACAGCAGCACCAACCTCTTTTACACCACGGACCGGTTACGGGTTGAAAATATTCTCGTGGACCGGGGGGATTATAGGCCTGAAATTAAAATTATTATAATTATTATACCGTTATCAGCACATGTTGAAGTAGATTCGTCTTTGAGAGAATATGCGCCATGAATGCAGCATTAGAAAACTTGGTCAGTTTTTTCTTTACTTTCACTTTCTGTATAGTGAATTGTAAAGTTAAAACTGCAGTTAAGACGTTCACCGGCATAACTATTGCGCAAAGTTTGATATCCATTGGCTCGCCTTCATGGTTTGAAACAGAAATACTTCCACTATTGCAACGTAACCGCAAACCCCCCTGCTTATGCATCTTAAACGCAGGGAGACGTGAAAGAGGAATCAACTTGGTATCCCGCGCTGTCTGAAACGCTTCTCTGTGCTTGTGCGCGCTTCGGGTGTACGCAAGAACAGCGCGCAAGTAACAAATCGAGTTCTGTTTCGTTTCTTCTTCTTGTGGTTCTTCACGTGCACATATCTGTGTCTTAAAAAATAATACATTACAGCTTCAGTAAAATTTGGTATATTTCAGTTAATAATTATAATTTAGTGGGTTTATTTATTTATTTATATTTATTTTTTTTTTCTTGTGAGACCTTCTTTTTTGCAATTATTTTGCAGTGAAATGCGACGTTGCTGATTTTGCGCTGGATTCAGTGATCATGGAATCACGAAAAACTGGAGGGTCTGATTATTTAATACCTGTGTGAATGTGTACATTCATGTGTGTTAGTGTATTTACCGGTGGTGTGTGTGTCTCGTTGCCTTTGTTGGCCAGTCTGCTGAGGATACTTCTCTCTGACATCTGCAGGCGGGCCGTGATCGGTGGGACTCTAGAGAGTGTGGCTGGGAGCCGCATTACATCTGCCTTCATGTCACTCAAAAGCTCCTCCAGCTGGTTAAGAACTACAAAAATGTCCATCATTACAACATGAAAAACTGTACAAACTAACAGAGTCAAAGAGGACTTGGTTGTAAAGTTATAAGTGTAATTGTTAATAGAATTAATACTATTTTTATAGGCTGCCTAAGATAATCAAATGCATATTTTTGCTTCAAACTTTTATGAATACACTTTTTTTTTGTGGAATTACATGTACTGATAAATAAGGCTAGCATTAGCAACTAAAAGAGCGTGAAACATTACGATATTTTTTACTGTATACTCTGAAATTCATTAAGCCTGAAAACAATTAGATTAAATGTTTCCAAAACACAGTCACCTGCTGTTTGAAGAGATTTTGAACATTGTTCAACTAAAAGCAAAATTAAAACTATTAAATTTTACTGAAATAAAATGAAATATAAATATTAAATGAACTTAAATTTGAAATAAACATCACTAAAACTTAAAATGAAAACATAAAATGAAACATTCAAAACATGACTAAAACAAAATTACTAAAACTAAAATGAACTGAAAATACACAACCAGTCAAAACTTTTTGAACAGTAAGATTTTTAATGTTTCTTAACGTTTTATGTCTCTTCTGTTCACCAAGCGTGTTTATTTGATTCAGTAAGTACAGCAAAAAACAGTACAATTTTGAAATATTTTACTATTTAAAATAACTGTTTTCCATTTGAATATATTTTAAAATGTAATTTATGCCTGTGATTTCAAAGCTGAATTTTTAGGATCATCACTCCAGTCACATGATCCTTCAGAAATCATTCTAATATTCTGATTTGCTGCTAAAAAACATTTATTATTATTATTATTATGTTGAAAACAGCTGTGTAGATTTTTTTCAGGTTTCTTTGATGAATAGAAATAATAATATTGCTAAAAATAATAATAACTGTTTCTTGAACAGCAAATCAGCAAATTAGAATGATTCATTCTGAAGGATCATGTGACACTGAAGACTGGAGTAATGATGCTGAAAATTCAGCTTTGAAATCACAAGAATAAATTATACTTTAAAATATATTAGAATAGAATAGAATAGCTATTTTAAATAGTAAAAATATTTTACAATTTTACTGCTTTTGCTGTACTTCGGATCAAATAATTGCAGGCTTGGTGAGCAGAAGAGAAGTCTTAAAAAAAAAACATCAAAAATCTTACTGTTCAAAAACTTTTGACTGGTAGTGTATAACTGAAAATATAAAAAGTTCTCTCAGCAATCGCAGACAATACTACGTGTGACAAGCCAAGTGAACTGGTATCCAATAAATGGTTTATCGGTAGAGATTAAACAACATGCTTGAGAAAACTCCAGGACATTAAAAATGCCTTGTGTTCTTAAACTGTTCCCATATCAGAGCTGGCAAGAGCACTGGTCCCACTGGATCTATCCAGAAGCCTTTTATCAGACCCTCAAGACGCCAGCAAACTTTGTTGGAGTTACACACAAACATATTCCCTCGCATTTTTCATTTATAGATACTTATGAGCTAAATCCCAAACAAACACACACACTTTCCTCACCCTTATGCAAGACAGCATTGGCAGGTTTGTTTCCTGCGAGCGATTCCTTGCTGAGATGTTGATGGGACTCGGCTAGACATTCAACCTCAGCAAAGCGAGCGTTCAGGGCCATGGCTGGGTGAGTGGGGTCCTGGGTCATGTTGAGGTATGCAGCCCGACGCAACTGCTCCTCTATCACCAGGGCCTGCTCTAGCAACTGAGAGAGAGAAAGAGAACAAGAGAGAGACCTTAGATCTAGAGATGTGTAAAACTAGATGTTTACAAAATTAGTCTAGTTGTTCTAGACTAAGATCTAGTTGTTCAGGCAACCCACTAACTACTTGACGTGGCACGACAGCTAAAAATGACCATCTAAATTTGTATGGCTAAAGCAATGGTGCTTCAAAAGCCATTAAATTCAAAAGAAACGCTAAATAAAGCACTATATATTTAAACTATAAAAAGATTATTATCCTTATAATATTTTATTTATTATTTTATTCCATTATAGATTAGTGAGATAAACGTAATGTAATATAAAAAATGCAATTTATTCATGTGATGGCAAAGCTAAATTTTCAGGAGTCACTACTCCAGTCTTCAGTTTCACAAGATCCTTCAGAAATCATTTTTTTATTATCAGTGACGAAAACATTTAGAAACCTTTAAATTAAGGCTGTCAACCGATTTGTCAACCGCAATTAATCGCATACAAAATAAAAGTTTAAAGTTTGCCTAATAAATGTGTAATTATTATGTATATATAAATGCACACAAATTAATGTATATATTTAAGAGAAATATGTTTTGTACAAAATATTTGTATTTATATATAATATAAATTATACATAAATATTATAATAAATACATATACTTGTAAATATTTCTTAAATATATACATGAATGTGTTTGTATTTATATATACATAATAATTACACCCAGTACACACACATATATATTTTTGTACATATTTGTATGCAATCAATTGCGATTATTCGTTTGACAGGCCTACTTTAAATCTTTTTTTCTCAGGAATAGAAGCATCTTTTGTTACAAATTACCATCACGTTTGAATAAGTTATATAGTTCACCTATAACTGAAAATTACCCAATGATTTACTCACCCTCAAGCCATCCTAGGTGTATATGACTTTCTTCTTTCAGACTAATGCAATCAGAGTCATATTAAAAAATGTCCTGAATCTTCTAAGCTTTATAATGGCAGTGAATGGCTGTTGAGATTTTGAAATCCAAAAAATTGCATCCATCCATCATAAAAGTGCTCTACACAGCTCCAGGGGGTTAATAAAGGCCTTCTGAAGCCAGTCGCTGCGTTTGTCTACAATTCGTTTTGTTCCAGTGGATGACTTAGGATGTACGTGGAAGTGATGAATGCGGAAGCACAGAGAATAGAGCAAAATAAAACACTGGTCATGAATTAGAAGTTTCCTTTGCTGTAAACAAAACTTGGTTCACGCGAGGCTAGCATATTTTCACCGAAGTCCTACGTTATCCACTGGAATGCCACTCTGTGCATAGAATATGGGTTATAAAGTTTTAAATATTGATGTTTTTCTTACACAAATGCATCGTTTCACTTCAGAAGGCCTTTATTAAGTCCACCTGGTGCCGTGTTGAGTACTGTTTATAACGGATGGATGCACTTCTTTGGATTTCAAAATCTCGACCCCCCATTCATTGCCATCATAAAGCTCAGAGTCAGGACATTTTTAATAAAACTCTGATTCTATTCGTCTGAAAGAAGAAAGTCATATACATCTACACTGTAAAAAATAACCGTGAATTTAACAGTAAAAGACTGTAAAATGCTACAGTAAAAACCTGTTAAATGGTTTAACGGTAAGTTCCCCTACTATACACTGTGAAAAACCGTATTGAACATTACATGTAATTTTACGGTAGTATACCGTTTTCTGAAGTGAAGAAGTTTGTACAATCAGTTTTGTACATTAAGGTTGTATGTTACATCTAATGTTGTTAAATGAATGTTTATTGCATTATTTCAGTTTTGTGTGTTACTATGATGGGTGTTTAGTGTTTGTGTGAATGACACTGTGCACCTCCTGCATGTTAGTATTTAAAAGCTGTTTGTGATGAGCTTTGGTTCATCATGTGACTTTCTCATCACCATCTGCTTTTGGTGGTTATCAATGCATTACAAAGGTACAAAACAGATTTCAGTACTTCAATAGGTTGGTATATTAACATTATATCAGTTAATGAATGAAACCGTAAAACCTACAACGTTTCTACCATATTTTTTACAGTAAAATTCTGGCAACCACAGCTGCCGTTTTTACTGTAAACTGTCATTAGGATGACTTGAGGATGAGTAAATCATGAGGTTATTTTCATTTTTGGGTGAACTTTAATGTATCCTTGTTGAATAATAGCATTTTTAATGCTAAACTTTTGAATGGTAGCATAAACCTTTTCATTACATCATCTAAGCACAAGCACAATCCAAAGTTCCCACTTTAAAAGACAGCGAGGAAAACACAATGGAAAAAGCATCATGGGTGAAAAAGTGAAGAGGCTGAGAGAACAAAGAAAGATTAAAAAAAAAAGACAAAGATTGAGAACACAGAGCTGGATTGAGGGAGAGTGAAACACAGGCCTCAAAATAATAGAGAATTAAGAAATTTATTGAACAGAATTGACAGAAAAATTACGTTTGGAACGATAAACCATTCCAGTGATTTATGAGCATGAGAAAGCACCAGCTTCCAATTAAAAGAAGTTCCACTGGAATAACGGCGGGTCTCAGGTTGCTCAACGCATTCGGAATTATGTAAGCGCAGAAAGAGAAAGACGAAGAGAGAGAGAGAGAGAGAGAGAGAGAGAGGGAGGCTGAGAAAAGAAAGGAGGATGTAGAGAAAAGGATATGAAACATGTGATGAAAAGAAAAACAGGAAAAACAATGAGACAAGGCTGTTTCACAAGAATGCGTGTCAGCATATTCAGGTTTTGTGCTAAAAAGATCAAATCTTCAGGCAGGAGTCATACAAACAGAGCGAAAGGTAAAGCAAGAAGCATGCCAAAACAAGACACACGAGTATATAATTACAAGACAAATGACAGAACAAAAGAAGCAGCTTTCAAACAATGACCTACCGCAACTCGAGACAAAAAAGTGTAAAATAACTACAAAAGCCACAATGAAAACCAAATTAAACTCCACCACGGATATCACAACAAACACCAAGTAAAGAAACTAAACACAAAACTTTATTTTTATTCTTTATTTACAACATACCTTAAACCGCCTGGCCAGGAACTTGTTTTTCATCTCTAAGAAGTTTCCCTTGTTGGCTTGAGTTTTGAAAGGTTCGTTTACGATGGCGAACTGCGGGTCGTTCTGAATGTCCTGCCACCGTGCATAGCCGTGGCTTCAGCAGGTCAAGGAGCAAACCTGTCAAACTACATTAGACCATGATATGTGTTCAAATCGAACGATCTTCATTTTCAATAAAAGAATAACAATTTTGCTGTCTGTATAATACTCGCTAAAAGAAAATGGATGTATTTGTAGGAACGTTTTTTCCATCTCATTTTATGTCCTTGTTCTTCTTGGCTTTGGGCTCTAAACAAACTGTTCATTTAGCAATCGCAGTATAAATATACATTAATGGAACTGGATTGTTTCTAGGGTGACAGCAGCCTATCTCCAAGGATACCACACGATGCCTGCCAGCAGCCAGAAGTCGTGTCGCCGGTGCCAGATCTCATTGATCTTGCCTGATGAAATGGCCGCCCGCTCCTCGTTCTGCCAAAGCGTGTGGAGCTCTGTGCGTAAAAGACAAACACAACACGGTCAGATATCATTTACAATCTGTTTATACCTGCTGACGAATAAATAAACAAAAGGTAACAATCCTCCGACAACAAAGCTAGCCAGTGTGTAAATCGAGTTATCTAGCTATAAACTACTCTAAGAGTGTGGGCTGCATGCTTAGTGTTTGCTTGAAATGTTTTCTCAGCGCTAGTGAAATGTTTATGGACGTTAAGTATAAACCCCTTGATGTTTAGTTGTTCTCCTTTAAAGTTGTAAATTAAACTACTTAAAGTGATTGGCTTCTGGGAACTGAAACTATTTATAGTAACTGGGTCTGGAAAATAATAGACCGGACAAATGACCGCTAGCCTGCTAGCAGAGGGAAGGTAAATATTTGGAGATGGAAATGTTAAATCAGGGATGCACAGATAATAAAATGATAGCAGATACCAATAAGCCAATTCATTTTGTGTTAATGCTAAACAACCAATAAACGAATATTACATTTTGATACTAGTTTGGATATATTGATAATAAAATAATTTAAATAAAATAATAAATTGTTTTAAAAATTAAATTATAATTCGCAGTATGAAAAAAGATATTCATTTACATTTAAGAGTGTTTATATTTAAATAAATTATATAAATTATTTATTAATATTATTTGTGCTTATAAAGATTAGCTGCTAACCATGGCTGTCAAATGATTAATCGCAATTACTCATATACAAAATAAAAGTTTGAGTTTGCCTAATATATGTGCGTGTAATTATATATATAAAATATATATTTAAGTTATGTACAAAATATTTTTACTTTAATATAAATTATATAAAAATTATAATACATAAATATACTTGTAATTATTTATTAAATATATACATGAATGTGTTTGTATTAATATATACATAATAATTACACAGTACACACACATATATTAGGCAAACCCAAAAAATAATTTTGCATGCGATTAATCGCAATTAATTGTTTAACAGCCCTACTGGTAACGCTTTACAATACAATGTTATTTGTTAACATTAGTTACTGTATTAACTAACATCAATGAACATTGAATGAACAATAAATATGTTATATAATTTATTAATCTTTCCTAATGTTAGTATTAAAAATACAGTCATTTGTTCACGTTAGTTCACAGTGCATTAACTAACGTTAACATACACAATTTGTCATTTTAATAATACATTAGTAAATGCTGAAATTAACATTAACTAAGATTAATGAAGGCTGTAGAAGTATTGTTCATTCTTAGTTCATGTTAACTAATGTAGTTAACTAATGTTAACTAGTGAACCTTATTGTAAAGTGTTAACGATAGTGCTGTGCAATGATTAATTGCGATTAATCGCATCCAAAATCAAAGGTTTTGTGTACATAATATATGTGTGTCTTCATCTATACATAATAAACACAGTACACACACATAAAGTATATTATATAAACAAAAACTTTTATTTTGGATGCGATTAATCGTGATTAATCATTGTCCAGCGCTTGTTAACGGTTATCTTGAGTGAGTATTACATGATGGCAATTGTAAAAATGAGAAATAAGCATGAATATGCAATACTGACCTTAAAATCTTCCTATATATGCCGATAACCGGCATGTTTACAGTTGCATTTTATGATTTAGTTAACCACTTGTGGCATATCTGCGTAGTTAACAGTTTTGAAATGTAAGAACTTATACAATATTTTTTTTCAAGTGACCTGCATCTTGATGATATTAGTCAGGTGATTGGTGTTGGTCATTACGCTCATCTTCAAACAATTTCCCAGAATTTGTGGGAAAATGACTACTACTCCTGAACTCTGCCTTTATATTCTCAATACTCCCATTACAGTATCCACCCTTACCGCATACCAATTATTCATAGTATTAGTCTCACAGAGAAATATTGATGTATGCACTTATACAGTATCTGCACACCAGACATAAACACGCAAGTGTACGTTTACATACTGATTGACCAAGAATATAAGCAGAATGCATGAAATCATAGGTTTTCGTATTTCAACACAAGTCATTTTAGGAAATAATCAATGGTGAACGATGGAAACTAATCTAAGGGAAGCCTTAGTAAACCACTGAAAGATGAAATCACTGCTTGCTGTTCCTGGTAAAACCGCTCAACAGAAGCTGAACTGTTCTTCAGAATGTGACCACACTGTCATTTTACCTCGACAACACACTGCTCCACTGCGTTTTATCATAACAGTACATGCTTCAATTTACATGAGCCAGCACCTTTACGTAATGTTTCCACAATTACCTGGCACACATTGGTGTGCTTGTCAATACTTGGCAAACAACTAGCATGATGATTTAAGGATAAACATGGATAAAGGTCAAGATGTGGCAACAAGTAAGATGGCCAGGCACTTAGAAGCGGCAGGATCGCTACTATGAGTGATGTGATCTACTGAACTAGCAATACGATTACTGCCACTGCATCCTTAAAGTTGCAGGGTATAACTTCTGTGCTATTAGGACCAACTAAAAAGAAAACAAAAAACTATGTTGCTGAACATAATCCAGTTAGCCCCTACTGGTAGATGTCATGATTACACCATCAGGAGACAAACAACATTTTTCTCCTTTGACTGCCTTTCAAAATTAGTTGTGTGTGAAATGTGTATTTTGCCCACAGCTCATGAAAGTGCTAAGGAAGTCTTGCCAAACAGCAAAAAAAAAAAGAAAAAAGAAAGAAAAAAGTTCGGAATCAGTGAGAAGTTTCTTTTGCTCATCAAGGCCGTATTTATTTGATCAAAAATACAGAAAAAGATTTAGGTAACCACTTGTGGCATATCTGGGTAGTTAAGAGTTTTGAAATGTAAGAAAAACTCCATATTTTTGTTTTTTTCAAGTAATCTGCATCATGATGATATTAGTCTGGTGACTGGTGTTGGTTATTACACTCATATTCAAACAATTTCCCAGAATTTGTGGGAAAATGACTACTACTCTTGAACTCTGCCTTCATATTTTCAGTACTCCCATTATAGTATCCACCCTTACCACATACCATTATTCATAGTATTAGTCTCAAAATTTAAAAAAAATAACTTTGTGAAATATTATTGCAATTTAAAAATACAGTTTTCTATTTTAATATATGTTAAAATATAATTTATTCCTGTGAAGCAAAGCTGAATTTCCAGCATCATTGCGCCAGTCTTTAGTGTCACATGATCCTTCAGAAATCATTCTAATATGCTGATTTATCATAAATGTTGAAAACTTTTTTGGGACACGTGATACTTTGTTTCAGGATACTATGATGAATAAAAAGTGTTCATTCAAAATAGAAGTTTTGTGATACAATATACACTACCATTCAAAAGTTCAGTTTTCAAAAGGTCAGTACATTTTTTTCTTTTTTTTTTTTTTAAGAAATAATACTTTCAATTCAGCGAGGATGTGTTAAATGGATACAAATCTACAGAAAAGACTGTAATTGTTAGAAAAGATTACTGTTTTAAATAAATGCTGTTCTTTTTAACTTATTAACTTTTTATTCATCAAATCCACCAAAAATGGTAAAATATATATTTCAAAACAGGGCAAAAAAAGTTATAAGAGGTAGAAATATTTAGGACATTTTTTATAAGTTTACTTTTAGAGATCACAGATATCAACAATGTAGAAAAGACAGAAAATATATTTTGTGTGTGTGTTTGTATGTATGTATAATTTTTTAAACCTATATATATTTTGTTCACTA
Organism: Labeo calbasu; assembly: GCA_019740295.1. Lineage (NCBI taxonomy): Eukaryota > Metazoa > Chordata > Actinopteri > Cypriniformes > Cyprinidae > Labeo > Labeo calbasu. The sequence goes on from JAHKKF010515320.1 coordinate 30,108, forward strand.
TATATATATATAGTGTTTTGGTGGGGCTGTGTAAGTTCAACACTGACTTGACATGGCTGGTCAAAATCATTTATGTTAATCATTTAACAGATGATTGACACAAATACTGAGCACCTCCCTGAGCAGGTAAATAAAATGTTTACAGAAAGCTTTAACATATTAAGTATTTCAACAGACAAAATGGCATAGCAGCTTTGTTTGTACAACCGTATTTGTATTTACCTGTGAATCCCCCATCTGCGATGTTGAACATAAACCGCGGGCGCTCTATGGGTTTGCCGTTACCTTTGGGCACCTCCTCCCTCTGCCCTCTTACCTCCCTCACAGCATCCTTTTCACCCTTTACCTCCTCTGTGGGCCGATGAAAAAGAAAAACATGTTTACATTGTGTTTAGTTATTTCTTCCCTACATTAAAACACAAATAAATGAAGGTTAAAATTCAGTCGTACTGATGGCTGCACCATCAACTTTACAAAGTGCTTTTTGAGAATATGTATGATAGACTGTATAAACAACCTTGACACAGTAGCCTTTCATTCTTCTCTACGCAACTATATAAAGAAAGAATAGCACTGTAACGTTTACCTTTTTTGATATCAGAAGATTGATCTAATTTCTCTTTCTTTTCTGTTGTTTCTGTGGGAGGTGATGACCCTTCACTCTTCTCCTTTTCTTCTCCAGTCTTCTCTCTTTTCTCTCCCTTGTCCCCTTTCAAAGCCTCTGTAATGACAGACAACAATCAACCACAAATCACAATAAAATAACTGACTGGCACTCCAGCCAATCAGATTTCACCATTTCCCACCGCAGATACCTCGGCTCTCGTCTTTAACAGATGGAGAATCTGATGTTTTCTCCAGGGAGGCCTCTTTTTCAGCACTCTCCTCCTCTTGTTTTTCTTTCTCACTCTTTTCTTTCGGAGAAGATTGAGAGATGGCAGGGCTTTCTTTTGTTTTTGAGTCGTCAGAAGCTTTTGTTGGACTTTCAGATGTCTGAGCTTTTTCACTGGTGGTTACAGGATCTTTTTCACCCTCTTTAACTGTGGTGGACGTCTGGCAAAAGAGAAAGCAACACATTCTTTTTTGTATGTCATATGTACATAGATGAAATTACTGTTTACAAACAAATGCTTGTAGAGGCATTTCTAGCTTCCTCAGGCACTCCGGAATGACCATTCAAGCTCTAAACAGCCAAAATCATTTTGTATCAAACAACAAATAAATCAAATCAAAATTTCATTATTTTACAACAGATGTTTATTATATTACAATATAGCAGATGTTTAGCTAAGTACACTTAGCTAATGAAAGGTTTGGGACTGTTTGCTTCCTGCTTTTTCAGACATCCTGGAAGAAAGCTGGTTTGCATTACATGACCAAGTGCATGGGGCTAAAACACCCAGTTTGTTGGAGATTTGGGCCTTTATATTTCCATCAGGAAATGTTGTGGATTATTGGCAATTTGTTGTTTCATACAATAAAGTGGAGGGATATTTCACATTTACTTGCATTTATTTGATCAAAACAGTACTGCAATAACTATTTGAATAATGTAACTGTTTTGTATTTTCATATATTTTAGATTATACAGTTGGTGTCAAAAGTTTACATACACCAGAATCTGCAAAATGTTCATTATTTTACCAAAATAAGAGGGATCATACAAAATGCATGTTATTCTTTATTTAATACTGACCTGAATAAGGTACTTCACATAAAAGATGTTTACAAATAGTCCACAAGAGAAAATAATAGTTGAATTTATAAAAATGACCCCATTCAAAAGTCAGCTTGATTGTACTGTGTTGTTACCTGAATGATCCACAGCTGTTTTTTTGTTTGGTGATAGTTGTTCATGAGTCCCTTGTTTGTCCTGAACAGTTAAACTGGCCACAGTTCTTCAGAAAAGTCATTTAGGTCCCACAAATTCTTTGGTTTTTCAGCATTTTTGTGTAATATGCAACTATTACAAAAAGTTCAAACGCTCACTGATGCTTCAGAAGGTAAAGCAATGCATTAAGAGTTGGGGGGCAGGGGGTTGAAAACTTTTTGAAGTTAAGGAACAGGGTACATTTAACTTCATTTTTCTTCTGGGAAACATGTAAGTATCTTCTGTAGGCAAAATAAGGAAATTGTACACTTTTCTATTCAAAAGTTTTCACATCCCTGGCTCTTAATGCATCATTTTTCCTTCTGGAGCATCAGTGAGTGTTTGAACCTTCTGTAATAGTTGCATATGAGTCACTCAGTTGTCCTCAGTGTGAAAACATGGATCTCACAATCATACAGTCATTGTTGGAAAGGGTTCAAATACACAAAAATGCTGAAAAACCAAAGAATTTGTGGGACCTAAATGACTTTTCTGAAGAACTGTGGCCAGTTAAACTGTTCAGGACAAACAAGGGACTCATAAACAACTATCAGTAAACAAAAAACACAGCTGTGAATCATTTAGATAGCAACACAGTATTAAGAATCAAGTAATAAACATTGATATTAATAAAAATGTTTCTTGAGCACCAAATCAGCATATTAGAATGATTTCTGAAGGAATGTGACACTGATGACTGGAGTAATGGCTGCAGAAAATTCAGCTTTGCATCACAGGAATAAATTCGATTTTAAAATACATCAAAATAGAAAAAGGTTATTTGAAATTGCAATACTATTTCATGATATTACTGCATTTCTGATTAAATAAATGGAGCCTTGGGGGAAACAAGAGACCTCATTCAAATACATAAACACATTTTACCAACCCCAAACCTCTGAAATGTAGTCTATGCCACTAAATCACAGGCGTCACTTCATTCTAACTTAAAAATAAATTATATAATTTAATGTTTAAAGGAGTAGTTCACTTCTAGAACAAAAATTTACTGATAATGTACTCACCCCCTTGTCATGATTTTGAAGTTGGAAAAGAAAAGAATATGGGAGTTTTTCAACCTATCTTAACTGTCATGAACCAGAATACGGAGTTTACGCAGAGCTACACAAGACGAGCATTTGAGGTTAAAAATTATATAAATTGTCTTTTTTTTTTTTTTTTTTTTT
>JAHKKF010515320.1:33214-43946 GCA_019740295.1 Labeo calbasu
GGCTGGGATTGTTTAAAGCCCTTTGAAGCTGCACTGAAACTGCATTTTCCTCCAAAAACATAATTTGTTTATGACTGAAGAAAGAAAGACATCTTGGATGACAAGGGGGTGAGTACATTATCTGTAAATATTTGATCTGGAATTGAACTACTTCTTTAACAGATCATTAGATCCATTGCTGGAAGCATGATTACTGTGTGGTGTCAGTAACTACATAAAACAAGCAAACACACACAACTGCTCCTTCACACTTTTTAAAACAATATATTTATACAGAAAGGTTCACATAGAGTTTTGCTAAACCTACCTATTAATATAATCCTTGCCACACCCTGACAGACACACACACACACATACACACACACTGGTTTATCATGCTGGATATTGTTTTCTATTCTTACCTATATTTTTTATATTGAGCTAATCCTATTTTATAACCCCTAAACGTAACCATTGCACAAACCTTTCATACATTTCCATTAAGACATAGTTTGGTATGCTTATTAAGTTGTTTTCCTTGTTGGATGGTCTCCAAAATGTAGGCAACACACATACACACTTACCTCTCCTTGTTCTGTGCTTTCCACACTCTCCCCCTCCTTTCCTTCTTTTGCTTTTTCCTTCTCTCTCTCTCTTTCTGGTTCTGTCAGGGATTCACACTCGTCTTTTTCCACCTCTTTCAAGCCCTTTTCTATCTTGTCAGGTGGAGAAGGAGTGGCTGTGGGAACAGGTTACAGGTTACGGCAGGTGAAGTCTCTGTGTGTGAGAGATTCTCTGTTTGGGCTGCATATGAGCGTTTTGCGTGGGTTTGTACCTGGTTTGGAGGTGCACGGTGTGTTGTTGCAGCTCATTTCAGGTGTGGGAGTGTCTGTCTTAATGGCAGGTGAAGAAGCCCTTGAAGATTTCTTGGAGTCCACAGTAATCTCTGGCTTGAGTTCAGGCATGCTCCATTTCCCATTAATGTGCTCAAACTCTTGCACCTGCACACAATGTGAAACACACCTGCCTCTTCAGTAAAACTCAAATGCATGTGTGCATCTATTTATCTATCTATCTATCTATCTATCTATCTATCTATCTATCTATCTATCTATCTATCTATCTATCTATCTATCTATCTATCTATCTATCATCTATCACAGCTAGGTGGAGCACAAAAACAAAAAAAAAAAAGAATGGTTTTCAGCACGTTTTACAGTTGAACTATTTTCACACTCAAAACATGACACTTAAAAAACAGAATGAGACATGATGCAGTGTGTATAACTGTAGCAGTGATGCTTAAAACTTATCCAAGATGATTTTATCAACTGTGTAAAAGATGAAACATAGCATGGTAAAGCATCATTTAATGTATTAAAGGGGTCATCGGATGCTAAGTTCACTTTTACATGTTGTTTGAACATTAATGTGTGTTGGCAGTGTATGTACAAATCTACCCTATAATGATAAAAATCCAGTGGTTTTCAATTAATCTGTAAAAAAAAATATTCCCTTTTTCAAATCGAGCCATTCTCAGATGCCTGTCATTGTGGCGTCACACTGTCAGAGGTCGCTCCCACGATAGTTGATTGACATGAGCGTTTTACCTCAGATCAGCTGTAACAGTCTGACATCTCCGATGCCGGAGCAGGGATGTAAGTTAGACAAGAATATTTCCAATTGAGCGATTGAGGTGTTGTATTGCCGGATGTAATAATGAATATAGTGGTCGTCATTTACTCCCGACATCTGAGCTGCTGATGCAGTGGATTACGTTTGTTTGTAAAGGGAATGTGCCTCCCGATCTACATATATCCGTCTATGTTCGCGCGAATCATTCGTGATCCAGCTTCACTCACAGCAGAAGTGAGTATAAGGGTTTATTTATTAATCTTTCCGATCACCTTTCCTAATAACGTGCTAGTTAGCAAGTTTAGCGGGTAAACGCGGCTAAATGCGGCTAAAGTAAACAGGTTCGTCCACTGCCTTCGGGGCGGGGCAAGCAGAGCTCATTAACATTTAAAGCAGCCTCGACCGGAACAGGATGATTTTTGCAGAGCTGATTTTGACAAGGTAAAAAGGGTGCTGTTTTACACAACCACTGAGAATTTTTAACCAAAGTATATTATAGACTTTTCTTTAAGACCCTAAAGAATCAGAAAATGGGCGTCCGATAATCCCTTTAATATTAAGAACATATACTACCAGTCAAAAGTTTGGGGTCAGTAAAATGTATTTGACAAAAGTTTTTTTATGCTCACCACGGCTACATTTATTTAATCAAAAATACAGTAAAAATAGTAACATTGTAAAATATTTGTGCAATTTTTTTATTTGTAACAGCGTATATGTCTTCACTATCACTTCTGAACAATTTAATGTATGAATGTGTAAGTATTAATTTTTTAAATAAAAAATCTTACTGACGACGGCGCCGATAGCCTTGTGGGCAGCGCGCCCAAAATAAAGTGTTGTTGCGCTACGGGAATCCAAGTTCGAATCCCGACTCAAGAAAACCGTATATCAGAATTTTAAACTCTCTTTAAATTTAAAACTTTTAAATTTTGATATGGCTATAAAACGCATGATTTCAGTGCGATATACATGATAATCAAAACCAAACAAATGTTTATTATCAGAGTATCTGAGATATGAGCTATAAAGGCACAGCTCCATTTTGGAAAAGGGGACGGGAAGCAGCAGCTCATTGCATTTAATGAGACGTACGAAATAGCGTGTTTCTGCTTCCACTCAAAATAGGCATTTTCAGAATATTATATAATAAATGATCTGTGGTGTATTTTGAGCTAATACTTCACTGACACATTCTGGGACACCTGAGACTTATATGACATATTGTAAAAAGGGGCATAATAGGTCTCCTTTAAAATAAAAACTATAAATAAAGTCAACCCCGCTAATCAAAAACAATCATCTGGTCAACCATCATGATCTATGCATAGTCCACAGTCCAAAAGGCCTGTTATCACTCTGAAATGAGGCAGACAGACACTGACCTTCTTCTTTACAAGAGACATGACCCCTATGCGTGTGAGAACCGGCTGCCGGCAGAGCCCCTCGCGCGGCACACCATCAGCGAATGTCTCTGAACCGTCAGCCACCGGCTCACAGAGGTGCCTCATGAAGAGCGACACGTACGCCCTGCCAGAGAAACAAAGTGAACGGAAAAGAGAGAAAGTTTCCTTAGCGGTACCCAAGTCTGAAGTTTACACACGTCTGTATCAAATTACATTTTCCAAACACATTTACTGGTAAAGAAAATCATACTTGAACTCTTTTTCACTCTTGCCGCGGAGGTCTCGCACGAGCCACTGAGAGGAGAACGCGTCCTGAGCTGGCATCCCCCATCTCATGATAGCATTCAGGAAGGCTTTTCTCTGGCGCGTATTAAAGCCCAATACCTGATAATCACACACAGACACACGATTAGGAAGAAGATTCCATTTTTATGTGAATTGTTTTAATCTAATCAGGCCTCATACGAAAAACAGACATGATTTTAGTGACATTATGAAATGTTACTGGGCAATTCTCAAAAGTGGAAAAATGCGGCCCTGTTATCTCCAGCTGTATGTCAGTCAATTTAATTATGAGAGGCACGCATCCAGAGACCCTGTATATACTGGACACGCAGGCGACCTTCAGATAAGCAAACACTCGGAAAATACACTATAAATCACATTAAACTGTGACCAATAGGCGTGTGTTGATTTTACACTAAGTATGCGAACATGTCTTTTAATGGCCATTTACAATAGTTGTGCCAACACAAACAAACTAATAAAGAAAAACTGCAAAATACCTCGATGTTGCCGCCAACTCTGGCCAACAGGGGTGGCAGTGGTTTATCCTTCTCGTTTCGGAGCTGCCTGCGTGACTGTCTGCGACCTGGACGAGGGGAGAGGAAAGTCAGCCAAGAGATCAGTTCAACATGTCCATCTCACTGAGCCAGCATCAGGAAACAGGGTTACAGCACAGGAAGGATACATTATCCTGAACAGCTGCAATACATAAACTGCGAATGTGTCTCCAGAAGAAAAGCAAAACCTGACAAAACCGCAAGACGTCCCAACAAGGTAGCAAAAGAGGCACAAAAGAAGCAAATAAATGTCTTAATTAGTCTAAAAGGAGCCAAAAGGTTTAGTAGTCATATTTGTACATTTGTGAGTAAAGCTTGTATGTGCAACACTCACTGTAAGTACTGTAATAGCATCTCTCCTTGCAATGTCCATTGCACGAACACTTTATAACAGTTTTATTTTAATAGTTTTTAATATTAATTAATCTTTTAATCTTTAGTATTTGTAAAAATTAACAGAAATTGTTTTACTAGTTTAATACTTTCGTTAGGGGGTTTATTTATGTACATATGTGACCCTGGACCACAAAACCAGTCATAAGCACAGGTATATTTGTAGCAATAGCCAACAATACATTGTATGGGTCAAAAAATCATTAGGATATTAAGTAAAGATCATGTTCCATGAAGATATTTTGTAAATTTCCTACCGTAAATATATCAAAACTTAATTTTTGATTAGTAATATGCATTGCTAAGGACTCCATTTGGGCAACTTTCAAGGCAATTTTCTCAATATTTAGATTTTTTTGCACCCTCACATTCAAGATTTTCAAGTAGTTGTATCTCAGCCAAATATTGTCCTATCCTAACAAGCTTAAGCTTATTTATTCAGCTTTCAGATGCTGTATAAATCTAACATAATAATCTAATATCATTTAAAAATTGACCTTTATGACTGGTCCAGGGTCACATATATTTTATACTCCATTCCAACACTTCACAATAATTACATTAATATTAATTTATAAATATAATATTGTTTTATACACGTAATATTGTATAAATAAATAAATTAAATAATGCTGTAAACATATTGTTTATTGTTAGTTCAATTGAACACTATTCCAACCTAACTATAAACAACTTATAATAATTTATAACTTAATTATAAATAATAAGTAATAAGTAATAATAATAATATTATGATATTTTATTAGTAGTTATAACATTTATGGCCCTATGAAATCCGTTCTATTTTTCCCAAATTCTGTTTTATTTTTTTCCAAATTCCAAATTTTTTCGGTTTTAACGGTTAAATTTAAAAAATAATAATCAAAAAGAATGTCGGATTAATGGAAATCATGAAACTTATACAATTTAGCAGCAATTTGTTAAAAGTTCAACAAATATTACATTTTCAAGGCTCTATGAAATGTTTTTTTTTTCTCAAATTCAGTTTTATTTTTACTAAATTCTGTTTTCCATTAATTACCTGGAACTTTTATTTTGAAGGTTGCTGTAAAGACCATTAAGTTTCAGTTTAAAATTATGAGATGACGATAGTTTTTCTCAAAAGAAGCAGTAAAATATTCATGAAGTGATTCTCAGAGCAGTTCTAAATATTATTTTTATTTGTTCACATACTCTATATTGAGGCGGCAATGTCACGCACACTTCAGTTTGTGTGTAGTAACTGAAACCGTGCGTCTGCGCCAATCATTCTCAATGAGGCACGCAGAACATGCAGGTTTGTATTTAAATAGTATTTTTGTGGCGTAATATTCGCAGACACTAGTCCATATCGTGATTTAAGTTTACTGACCTACTTTTGATTTATTCATCCCGAATTGGACAAATTTCTTTTTTATGACTATATTCCACAATTCAGTCTGTGTTTTCTGCAACATGGAAATCATAGGCCTCTAAACACTTTATGATGTTTATTTTTATTTTTTTTATTACTAAGAAGAATATGTGAATGGGAAGTGATAGTGTGTTTGTTTGCTACTCACCCTCAGGTCTCTCATCAAAGTCCTCATCTTCCTCCTCTGAGCCCACGGAGTATTCTGATTGGTTATCTGAAATGTCAGCATGCCACTCTGTATATGGAATAGCATAGAGAAAAGAGCACTGTCAGTAATAAACAATCAAAAACAAACCACAGTACAGAGTACATTCAGCAGTGGTCAGACAATTTCCACTCACCAGAACCCTCAAATAAACCCAACCAAAATCTTATAAATCAGTTTGGCAACCTTCTCCAACAGTGGAAAAAAGACAGATGCGATCGATTCATATTTGGCTCTTTTGTGACAAAATGTTCTGTATCTCCATTTATCTAAGCCTGCACAAGCGTTCTGTTCAAATTCAGCTGTCAGAGAGAATGATTTAGTCCTACAGGAAAACACAGGACTGCTTAAACCAAAACGAAAACCCACAAATGTCAATTATCGAAGCAAGGCCGCTGTCAAATTTTTAAAAAGGCCAGGAGATTGTTCTTTGTGCATATGTAATATATTCTGCTGCAACATTACGACCCTGCGAGTCAGGCTGCTTGGATACACAAAGAAAAGTATGTGTACCTACAGTTTATCTTACTTATCACTGTAATTACGCAGCCATAAGCGACATCACGAAACCATAAATTCCATATTGTTCCTTTTTGGAGAAAACCTCCTTTTTCATTTTTGTTCTTTGTCTTCTTCCTGACCATTTTGTTTTTCTCTTTTTGACACATAAATGAAAAGCTGCCACACTCTGGCATCCCCTGGGTGTTGTGGATGTAGCCGTTTTTGAGTCAACTGCATGTGGCTGTTCTAACCTGACCAAAACAGCAGTGCGTGGGATATAGTCTTTCTTTCCCACTCAATCAAAAGTAAAGTAGTAAACCACACGCCAAAAATGAAGCTGCTACAAGATGTAATTTTGGAGATTTAAATGAGATAATATGCTACATTTATATGACAAGCACAAACATGGTGTATTGTAATAGTAGGCAAGAAGAACGGGCTAATTAAAATGCAGTGGGGTCCAAAAGTCTGAGACCACACTGAAAATCCAGGATTCAAAATTCAATTGAATCCTTGACAAACTTACAACAAAGAAACATTTTGACAAAAAATAGAGAAATATTGCAGATGGCTGACTCTTTTTAGGTCACTAATAAAATAATCGAATTTGATACATAGACCATGTGACTCCTTTGTACAGACAGTCAGATGTTCTTTCGTTTAAGCACAATATGCTCTTTGAGTTGTTCGCAAATTATGCTGGAGAACATGATCATCAGGTTAAAAAAAAAAACTTGCAAAGTTCAAGGGCTGAAGCAAAATTCAACATTCTCATTACTAAGAAATGACTGAAATTCATTCATTTTAACATTTCAAAATGTTACGCTGTACCTTGGTCCTCCTGGGCTGCGTCATTGTAGTTGACCTGTTTGCGGACTCTCTTTCCTTTGCCGAGATTTCGGGCCAGATCTTCCTGCTGCTGTTCGTAGTGATGCCTCAAGAGTTTCTCCCAGTAATCAGGATCCACATTCTCTTCCTGCTTAATGATCTCTCTCTCTATCTCCTCTATCTGGACACGCAACAACAAATGAGATTTTCTTAATCACAAATGAGATCTTCTTAATATATCATTTGTTTCCCAAAAACACCAACAATATTCTATAGAGTGGAAATGGAGAACAAGTCATCTGCTATTCAGATGTTTCTCCTGAAAACAGACCCCAGTAATCTCCAGTATCCTCTGGAGTTTTATGGAAAAATCTACATATAGACATAAATATAACTCAAACATTTCTAATCACATTCTTGCAAGACTAAATTATTTGAGACACGTTACTTTTATAGCTCTATACTATTACTGTATGTCAAAAATGTTTGTTTCTATTTTTTGTACTACCGTTCACAGGTTTAATATTTGAGTATATTTTTAAAAAGCTGTAATTTTCCGCAACCACTACCTTTAGACATCATAGACAATCTTTAGACATATGCTAATTTGGTGTGCAAGAAATATTTCTTATTATTATCAATGCTGAAAACAGTTGTGCTGAATAATTTAGTATAAAGTTCAAAAGAATAGCATTCATTTGAATTTGAAATCTTTTGCAACATTATAACTATATATGCTGTAACTTTGAATTTTAAAGCGTCCTTGCTAAATAAAATACTTATTTCTTAAAAAACAAACAAAAATAACATACTGACCCCAAACTTGTGAATGGTAGTGTACAGGGATGTAACGATATTATCAATATCATGGTATCGCGATAGCGATATTATCATGACGATATGAAACACATAGGTCTTCTAGGCAAAAAGTGTAGATTTTTCAAATATTCTAACATAAAAGGTCATTAAAGTTGTGTTTTGGGCCATTATGCTTTGGCAGTGTCTTTCAAATGAACTAATACCAAAAGTACAATATAGCTTCATCAAGTCTGTTTTCGCTGTGCGTTTCACAGTGATACATGCACTTCGTTCAGGCGATCAGCTCGTGATCTGATGTTTTCCACGCCTCAGAGCGGCTCCGTTCACAGTGAATGCATGTATTAAATATATCCAAGGCCTCGGTTAAGTCTTGAAATTACAAAAAAAAATCCTGGCAGGAAAAGTTATATATATATATACGTAAGCAGTACACACTTCAGATAGATGTTAAATTCAAAACATGTCTTATAGCTAATTTTTCAGAATATTTGTTGAAATATTGGTGAGGCAATTAAATGTTGATCATCTTTCAAATTCCTTAAAAGTCTCACTCTTGGACACTCCACAAAAACATCTCCCACCTTGTCATCTTCTCTGACGGTGTACTGGGCCACCTTGAAGGAGCTCAGATACTCGTTCATGTTCTGCATGTCAGAGTCATCTGTGGCGTCCTGGCTGCGGTCTAGCAAACGCTCGATGGCAGCATTGTCGTAGTGAATGACGCTGCTGTCATCATCCTTATTGTCCCCTGCTGAAAAAAGAAACAACTTTCAGTACCTTCTATATTGGGCACAATCATGCGTTATGGTTGTATATTTAAAGATATTCATTAATTGTCTAAATTACCAAATAATTTCCAGGTTCATTTATTTATACACAAGCAATCAATTTATCTTATCAATCCCACCCTCAATCTCATCCTTAAAAAGCTCCTCAGTGCCAAACTTGAGAATGTCATCCAGCTCTTGTTTAGACATGGATCCGGCTTTTGATCCCAGACCGGGCCGCACCACCAGGTGTGTGAGCATCATCTTCCTTTTGGCCACCTGAGTGATTCGTTCCTCCACCGAGGCCCGAGTCACGAACCGATATATCATCACTTTATTAGCCTGACCAATACGATGAGCTCGGCTGAAGGCCTGAGAGAAAGAGATAAGATTCAAAATGAAACTGCTACACTGAACTTGCTAAAATGTGTTAAATGGATGTTCACCCAAAAATGAAAATTTGATGTTTATCTGCTTACCCCCAGGGCATTCAAGATGTAAGTGACTTTGTTTCTTCAGTAGAACACAAACAAAGATTTTTAACTCAAACCGCTGCATATAATGGCAGTCAATGGGATCCACAGCTTTGAGAGTCAAAAAAACATACACAGACAAACCCAAATTAAACCCTGCTGCTCATGACGATACATTGAGGTCTTAAGACACAAAACAATCGGTCTGTGCAAGCAACTGAACAGTATTTATATAATTTTTTACCTCTGATCCACTGCAATGTCCAACTGTCCTGAGCACGTTAACAACAGCTGGCACATGACGCGTCAACGTGCTCTGGTATATACAAGAGCAAGCAACCATAACTTCAGTCAAACAGGCTCAAAAGTTGGGAGTCGGTGAAAAGTCAACACTGAACACTCAACAATGAGTTTGCACAAGCAAACGTTATCTTTTAGTTTTTAATCGGTTGCAACAATCAGGATAAGCACAAGTAATTACCATTTTGAGTAGCCGTCGTACCCACAATCTCTGCACTGTGTAAACAGTGAGTGACGTTTACGCACGACAGATCGCTTCCACGCATGCGTCTACTATGCCAGAGCATGCTGACGCGTCACGCGTCAGCTATTGTGAACACGCTCAGGACAGTTGGACATTGCGGTGGATCAGAGCTAAAAAATTATATAAATACTGTTTAATTTCTTGCACAGACCGATTGTTTCATGTGTTAACACCTTAATGTATCGTCACGAGCTTCAGGGTTTCATATGGTTTTGTTTGTGTATGTTTTTATCTTGTGTTGTGTATCTTTTTGACTCTCAAAGCCGTGGATCCCATTGACTGCCATTATATGACTGACAGACTGCAACGGTTTGAGTTAAAAATCTTCGTTTGTGTTCTACTGAAGAAATAAATTCGCCTACATCTTGGATGCCTTGGGGGTAAGCAGATAAACATCAATTTTTCATTTTTGGGTGAATTATCCCTTTAAGCCTTGAAGCCTGACAGAAGCTTTTGTAAGGTTCAAAAGTCTGTACACAAACTGTCCACTAGGTGGCAAACACATGATACAGAAAACCTTAACAAGTAGTGTGAATATCAGTGAACGCTGGTGACGACTGTATGAGACACTCATACTTACCTGAATATCATTGTGAGGATTCCAGTCAGAGTCAAAGATGATGACTGTGTCCGCGGTGGCCAAGTTGATTCCCAGACCGCCCGCTCGTGTAGAGAGAAGAAAACAAAACTGACATGCACCAGGAGCTGCGAAACAGACAGAGGGAGATTTGATTTAGTCATTATGTGGTTAAAAAAGGGCTGTCAACCAGTAGAGATTTTGCAAAGCCGTTAATATGGTTTATCATAAATTGTAAATACCATTATGTAAATATATCTATGTGGCTATCAGTGAGTAGGATGATACTATATACATATGACAGTGATGAATAAACATGCGGGATGTGTTCCAAACAAGTCAATATAAG
>JAHKKF010515321.1:0-17894 GCA_019740295.1 Labeo calbasu
GAATCTAGAATATATGGAAGTTTCAGTTTTTAAAATAAATTACAATCTATGGTTATGTTACAGAATGACAGAAGCGTGGAGCAGTCGGATCCATCTGCAGAGCTTTGTTGAATTTAGACAGAGACATGGTCAAACATAGGCAGGGTCGGCAAACAGGTATATATGGACAAAACAAGAGAGTAATCCGGAACAGGCGAAGGTCCATCAGCGGCGAACGTAATCCAAGGGGCTAGGCAAAAGGGTTACCCGAAAAGACAGGCTAGAGTTCCAAAGGGCAAGCAGCGTAACAAACAGAAGGAGAAAATCAGGCGAAAATACAAAACTCAGAAAACTAACAGAGGTAACTAGTGAACGGCTCCATACAAATGTAAATACAATGCAATACTTGGCCCAAGGCAAGGGGAAGTCCAAGGCTTATATACAATGTCTGATTGAATGCATGTGATTAGCGCAATGGAAGATGGGGAACGTAGTCCTGGCTGTGGTGCAACAGTTTGTGTAATGTGAATGTAATGAGAGGGCGACATCTGGTGGTGAGTGCACCGGCCAGATTTGTGACAGGTTACAATAAAAAATGAACTTTATCTTGATATTCTAATTTTCTGAGATGCACCTGTATACACACACACACACACACACACACACACACATATATATATAGAGAGAGAGAGAGAGAGAGAGAGAGAGAGAGGAGAATATAAAGATACTAAGATAGGACAACACAACACAAGAAGGACAGAGGAACTGGGCAAAAATATGGTGTATATAAAACGTGCATAAATATCAATTATCACTCTATATCTAACAAAAATTCAAAATTCTTTTATAAAGCTGTGTAGTTTTTATTGTGGGAAAAACATATGCAATGCAATAATGATAAACCTGATAAAACATTATGTGATATTCACATTTAACATTTTTTTTTATATGTATAACCTAAAGGGGAATGTTTTAGAATTGTACTAAAAGGCCTTTAACCTGTATGAGGGGGTAGTCTCATATAACCCAAAGGTCGTGGGTTCGAGTCTCAGGTCCAGCAGGGATTGTTGGTGTGGGTAGTGAATGTCCACCCTTAATACCACAACTGAGGTTAAACAATTGAGCCAAGGCACCATACTTGGCCACAAGTTACCTCCTTTCATATTATGAATTTTATTTTAACACTTCTTTGATAATATCTGTAATGTTTATTATAATTTTAATATAATTTTACTTGTATGTACAAAAAAATAACTTAATTGTGTTGCTTTTAAACAGCAAAATGTAAAATAATGTCATAAAACTATATATAGCGCTCTTTAACCACTAGGTGGCAGTATAACTCTATTGTGCTGTATGCCATTTTTGCCTGTTGACTATCATACATTTTAAATACTACATTTTGTTGTCCTTGCAAATGGAATTAGTATTTTTGTAAAAATAGATAAAGATAACTGAAGCTTTTATTTTATCTTTGACTTTTATTTTAAAATGAACATTGCATGACAGAGAACTAAATTTTCTGTGTTGTACTTATAAAAATACAGAGTAAAATATCAAACCAATCCACACCCACTGAAGGAAATACTGTAATATTCCAGAGACGAAGTCAATAACTGAGTATAGGCTAATGCAGGAAGGAACAAATATATCAATAAATCATGAAGTTTTTTCCTTTTTTTCTGTTAAATAATTATAAAACGTTAAACCTATCTAGAGTGACATGTTGTAAAAATGTGGATGGTTGCAAAATACTTTGGAAAGGGAGTATTAAAGTATAATTTGTTTATGATTACCTCATAATCACATCATGCCTTGAATAAATGATTAACTGCCCTAACATAAATGATTGCTGTGTAAATTTGTCTTAACTGATTTAGTCTAATCTCATCCTTACTATTGATATTATATCAGATATTCTATTCCATTGATATTCTGTTTATATACATGTTTTATTTTATTTTATTTTATTTTATTCTATCTTATTTTCAGTGTGCAATTAGTTTTAGCAATGGAGCTGACAAACATTTGAAAGAGCATTATTCTTACAATGATTTAAGACTATATCAATGCAGTGATATATCTGAAATAATATGTATATACGCATTTCGGAATTTAAAATTGACATTTTTATTTCAAAATAAAAGATTTCCACACAGACACATGAATTTGGCCTAAAGCTCAATACACAACCGCAAAACAGCCATTAATTAATGTTTTTAAAATTGACTCAAACTCTCAAACTTGGCAAATCATTTTCAACCTAGTACATAATCATTACAAAACTTGATCTGGTGAAATGAGACAATGGGTCATCCATTCAAAGTAATGCAAGATAATGAATGCACCTTTAACCAAAACATCAGCTTTGATATTTGAAATGAATATATATAGAGTGATTGTTCAATAGAAAGTAAACCCCCACAGTCCTAATTTGTATGGCCAAATTAGCATCTTAACATACAAGTTTATACATTTTGTTTTTACATAAAGTGCAGTTTGATAACAAGAACTACAGAACAGAAGCATTGATGAAGTATAAGCAGGAAGTATTGTATTTAAAACTGTACGTACAGTACATGCAAGTATGTACATGCTTATTTTGCTTCTTGTTTCCTCTCTATCACCATCCCCATTTATGAAATATTTTATGTATTTTACAAAACAAGTATTCTTGACGTCTTACATTGTCATTACAGTCATCAGTTGGATAAAGCAAAGCTTTAATAAATCTGATGAATAAATCTGCATCTTTAATTATGTGCAGAAATTAGAAATAAGTGAATAACCGATGCAAAACAAAACAAAACAAACAAACAAACAAAAACAGGTGCATTCAACCATCTTGTGATTGACTCGAAGAAACACAGAAGCACCACATTGTAACAATGAAATATCCAACATACGCAAAACACTGTGCACAGCAAAATACGACTATCCAAAAATACCACTTTGGAAATGCTTTTATTATCATTATAATAAATTTAAATTACCAAAGGAACAACACTGCCTTACATATTGCTGTTTTTGTAGATTGTTTCTGTCTTTCAACAGTTAAAGCAATAAAGAGAGAGAAAGAGAGACAGAGAGAGAGAGAGAATACAGACCGATAAAAGCAGGACATGTGCAAAAAGCTGTACAGATGGCTTGCTGAAATTACACAGGGTTCAAAGACCAACAGAGAACAGTTTACAGCACGCCATCCTTAACGTTTTTCTTTTTTTTTTTTTTAGGGGGGGGATGGGGGGGGTACTAAATTGGTCGCAACTAGAATCTTTCATACTTGATTTAACGAACACTGAAATTATCTCCTAGATCCTTGAAAGTTCCTGACATAAATATAAAGCAACAAAGTCCTTCAAATAGAAGCCACATTTGTTTTGTTTTGTTTCAGTTTGCTGCATCCTGTACAACAAAATACTCACATTCACCCTCAATTATTATCTGACTGTAGCAACAGTAACCTTGAGATCCCTCTGAAGTTCAGTCTTCTTTTCCATGGAATGTTTTTCAAGAAATATTGCAATGTGTGTCTTTTCTTCAGTGTCTGACGAACACCACACTCGCCTTTTGCATCAAACATTCAATATCATTTTGCGTTCCCTGTTTAATCCATCACTGTAAAGAATGGCATTTATTTGATTGTAAGGTTGCTGACAAAGTGCATCTGTTCCCAAGTGCGGCAATAAAAGCCAACCAGTGTTTCAGGGAGAAGTGCTCATATGGCTAATATATGATTCAGTTTAAACTGTACCCTGAAAAAAGGGCCAATCGAGACATAAAAGTACATATTATAAAAGTAATACAGTTTTTTTTTATATTATTATTATTATTATTTGAAAACCACAGTGTGTGCCAATACAAAAGCGATATTGCCATGTCAGGGTTAGAGGCAGAGCCTAATATGGCTAGAGTTTCCCTCATGTACACGGTTATATTGTGTTCTCTGTGCAATTGCTTCTAATGCTTGTATGGCTCACTGACACAGACAAAAAATCCCTGACAGTAGATTCGCTGATGCTAGAAAGTGTTTTTTGTTTGTTTGTTTGTTTGTTTACTTCACATAACAAAAGCTATGTAAGTTTGGCAAATTATCTTAGTGCTTGTGCCGCATATACAAAATATCAACAAAGGTCAGCATTTTATTATACAAGATGGTTCTTTCGACACTCAGCAGTGAGGCTCATCCAGTGAACCCTAAATATTATAAACAGCAGGACAAAAAATACACAGGGACAACAATCACACTTTACAAATACAAAGATGATGTTTTGAGGGCAGCTATCTACCGTAGTGTCCAATGTCTTATTCTGTACCTATGAAGAAGTCGATTCTGCAAGCAATTCCAATTCTCGTATTAGTCAGACGGCCAGCAGGAAATATCTTGCTCTTGTGTACAGGCAGCAGACTGCAAGATGCTCTGAGTCTTGCTGAAGATGAAATCTCTACTCCCGCTTTTTTCCAGAAACCCACAACTATTTGTAGCTGAAACAGCAAGTGGAATTCGCACGTACATTTAAACAACGTTTACAACAAAAACTCTCTTCTGCAACGTTTAAATAAAATGAGCAAATTAGCCCTTGAGGTTTCTCAGCTTTGTTGAGGTGAAGTCCTCACACAAATCCCAGCTGAGCGTGCTCTGGAGACCCACGAGAATGGCAAAGGAGCACCGTCAATTTTTCCTTCAAAGCGCCAACAGAGTGGGAGAATTTAGGGAATCTGAGGACTGGTCGCCGCTGCTACTGCTGCGGCGATGGGCTTTGGAGCAGGACTCCGATGAGGGTGAGGGACTCTCGGGCTCGAGCATGCTGGGGTAGGTGAAGATGAGGCTTGGGTTGTTTGGGGTGGACACCGGGGTGGAAGCAGCCACCACAGGCGTGTTGAGGCTGTCTCCGTCAGAACAATACATGCCGCCACCTAGGCAGATGGGCTTGATGACTGAATGCTGGGCTTTTCCTTCATCCTCATCGTCGTCGTCTTCTAAAGGCTCCTGTTTAACCACCACTGGGTTGAGGGTATTCATCGGTCCCCGGGGGCCAAGGTTGGAGCGCATGGTCAGAGGAAGGGGCGCACACTGCTGGGAGTGCGAGCTCTGATGGCGTTCTTCAGGGGGAAGTTTGCACACGGGGTTGTGGGCCACCAACATGAATTCCAACTTGTCCTTTTCTTTCTGCAGGGTCTCGATTTCTTTCTGCAAGTCAGCTTTCTCCTCCTCTAACTTCTCTGTCTCCTTGAATGAAAAAAAAAGTACAAAGAATGACCATGCTGCATTTGGTCTGATATTTAACAATTTAACAAGGTGGTTGTCAGGGTATTGTGCTTTCTAAGGTGTTTATAAAGTCCTCACCCCAAATCTCAATGATATTCTTGTCTTCTGGTTCGAGCGTAAGCCTATACTACAGCTGCACAGTTAAACAAAATGCAACTGAAATCGTGATATGGCTTTGCGTGATTATCATTTTTAAAAGGATGTTATTTAATTAAATATATTTTTATTTAGTACTAATAATCATTTATTACTACTTACTACTACTAAAATGCAGTAGTAATAATAATTGTATTGCCTAAATTATTATTATTATTATTATTATTGCCATATTGATGTATAATACAAACAAATAAATCAATAAATTTGGACAAAGTGCGTAGCCCTACAAACAAGCGTGGCAAAATTTGTTTTTGTGTGTTGTTTTGGTTTTGGTTGGTAAGGTAAATGATCTCAGGGTATAAAGCCATGCTTCAGCCAGTCCCAAAACTTTTCCTGATTGAACTCTCAGAGCACTTTGACACTATAAAAGACACACCCACCCATAAACACAAGCAATTATAAATTTGAGCAATTCACTGTTCATTTCTTTGTTAAACTGAACACTTGACACAGCACCAAATATTTTGAAACAACTGTCAAAGCCTCCAGAAGATTAAAACACTAACATAACAACGTGGCTAGACAGTCATAGATAAACCATAGCTGTATTTGACTCATTAATATGGCTATGAGGAAGAAGGAAACTAAAAGCAAAACAAATGCTTAATTTACAAAGAAAGAGACTGTACATTGGAAGAAAGGGCATAGTTATTTTCACAGAAGATACAGTTCCTTATTTGGTGAGGAATGAAGCAAAGAGTGGGGGAAGGGAAGAGGGAAGATAGCAGTGTGTGGGGTTTGATGGTTAGCTGCGGTTTCCTCCTCGAACAATATCAGACGTTTGCTTCCCTCCAACCCCCTGTAGCACATTCCTCCCTCATGTTTCAGGTCTGACAGCCTGAGAGATGCCATTATAAAGCTAAGTAGTTCAATTACAGCCAGAATTGTCTGGGACTCGGGGCATTCCCATGTCTGCCAGACAACACTGGCCTTCTGTGGCTGTAAAACCTGTCTTTTTTGGGTCTCTTCAACTTTTAACCACAGAGAATTGCGTGAAAATAAGTCTAGCGAACGTTGTGGATATTTTAATTCAGGGTATTTGGTAAATATGGTTCCATTGTGGTTTTTTTTTCTTTATAACAACTGTAGAAAACTCACCCCTTGCAGCATCTCGGTCAGTTCTCTTCTGCGGTTCCGACATTTTGCTGCAGCTAATTTGTTTCTTTCTCGTCTAACTCTTCGTTTTTCTTCTTCCTCTGGGGTAAGCTGCACACAACACGATGAGTGAGCACTTGTGCAAGTAAACTTTTCCAGTTTGTGAGAAATCATTATTACGGAAAAAAGTCATATATCATATTAATTAACATATTTCAAGTCAAAATTATTTAATATTATATTGTTTCAATGTAGCTTTATAGTATTAAAAAGAAAACAGAATGTAATTATTCAATAACTCAGCACATTAGCACATTAAAAATGTGTTTTCGTACTATACGTTTAAACTGGTTTTGTTGGTTTGATTTAGTTTCTGTGGTTCAAAGAAGAAAAATGTAACACTAACCTGCTCGTCTCGTTTGCGTCGACCACGAGCATCGCCGATGGACCGGATGACCCCGGGCCGTGTGAGGGCTGTGTGGCCGAGGAGGCTCGGGCCACTAGACACAGACAAGCCGTACGGGTGAGGCCGGGAATATGGATTAGACATGGATGTGATGACTGTGGGCTGAACCATCCACTGCAGGTCCTGACTGGTCGTTATGGCATTAATTGTTGGAATAAAGGCACTGCTAGAACCAGGCATGTCTACTCTGTACTTCTGTGGAAAAAAAAAAATATATATATATATATATATATTCAAAGACTGAAGTGTAAATATTTACGAAGAAACTCTGGATTAGAACTTTGACTTTCACTGTACAATAAAAAAATCGTATGATTCATTTTTAGTCTTTGTTACTGCAGTCCCCCTAGCCACCCACTTTTTAGCCGTTTTACAAATTCCCATCATCACAGATTAATGAATCATTCCACGTGCTACATCGTTCTGCGCCCTCTTGAACGCTTGACCCCCAGAGCGACAGGGTGACACACACACGGTGAATCATGGGAAAGCCCACAACCCTGCCTGACAGAAGCCGACCAGGGTTAGATAATACCCTCTGTGATGCAATGGGCAACGGAGCCACCGCAGTGTGACAAATGTAAATCAGATTTTTGTTTTTTGAAATGGACTGTGTCTTATACTTACAACAAGAACATGTCATTGTTTATAAGACGACTGAAATAAAATGTTGATTTTATTAAAATGTGTTTTTAATATGTGTTAATGCTATTTATTAATAACATTATCAACTATTTGATTTGCTAATTAACAGTAATCACTATTGCACTCCCACTTTATATTAGGTCTTTAACTACTACTATAATAATAATAATATAATAATAATAATTGTTCGGTACAGTACAATGCACCTATTTTTTCATACCTTTCACATTTCAATGTAAAAAAAAACTTTGGCTGCTATTGAGGTAGGATACAGTTATTATCAGGGTCAGGTTTTGTGTTATGGTTAGGTTTAAGGGTGGTTTAAGGTGTAGGGGTAGAATCAACGGTGTAATTACAGAATTAAGTACAGAAGGCAAATGACTCAGTTATTATTGGAGAAAGGTATTTTTAACAATAATAAAATAATAGTACTAATAATAATAAGAAGAAGAGTACACTGTATGCATACAATAACTGCACTGTATCCAATGGTTATTTTAAAATAAGTACACAGCAGTTAAAGACACTTAATATAAAGTAGGTCCACTACTAGTAATATTAATTAATGCTCAACAGTTTTAAATAAAGTTAATGTTAATGTCAAATTGGAAAAGTTTATAATCATGAAACATTGTTCATATATAGTCTGAAATACATTTGAAAATGTAAATATGTGAACTTTTGATCTGTAAATTATTACCTAGTGATAGTTACTGTACAAACAAGGCTATTACCCAAATTTTAATTGTAAATATAAATATTAGTTCTAAAATGTACCCAGTTTATATGTTTTTTATATGTGTAGTCTAACAAATGCTGAATCACGTTATAAGACTGCTCTTTATTCCAGTCATCCGGGAAGCTAAACTGGGATCCCGTGCCAGCACATTCCATTTACCAAATTCCAGTCCATTCACACATTCCTGGTGGGATTTTAACGGGAAACTGACTTCATGTGACGGACCATGTTTACCACAAATCATTTGGAGGGGAATGAATTACGGGAAACGTGATGTTGTTTAAAACGATAACAGCATTCATACGTACTTAAAAAAAAAAAAAAAAAAACAAGACGCCATAGCTAAACGCCAGTGTTCGTAAGTCTCATTTTAGTGTTTTATTTTCTCTAAAAGTATAGTGTTTCTTAAACGTAGTAGAGAAGAGTTTTCCACAGCAAAGTATTGCGAAAGACTCCACTAACTTCCAGGAACTGTCGCGTTTGTTTCTCATTGCATCCATCACACACGACTGGGAAGGTCAACATATAAACAAGTTACTGAATTATTCTATGAATCTCTGCTGCGTTGCGAAATTAGTGCGTTGCTCTAATTTCTCCTGAAATGTACCCGAATTTTCCCCTTCACTTGATTTTCCCCCAAAGCAGTCAAAACAACACATGCTGGAATCGAAAGGGGGCAGTTTATTCCATGGGTTTAAGCTAAAACAGCAACCCTACAACACGATGATGCTCGGGAATTTTTGACGGTCAGGAGCTGTTAAACGTTCCAGATGTGATTAAAATACCAGCGTCTGGGGAACACGTTGCCAAACTGACCGGTGCACAGGCTTCCATTCATTGGTACTAAGATCAAGATCGGAAATTATCACAAAATTGGCTAAAACACTTGTGGAAGAAAAGCTGCTAGTAAAACTTTACTTGTATTTCGCATTTAACGTAATACCAGGAGTATAACCACAGACAGACAACTAAATGATAAATTATAATAGATTACAGCTGTGATTAACATTATTTACAAGTTTTATGCAAGAATCAAACAAAAAAAGTTATTTGAAGTGTTTTTTTTCTTTTTCAAAACCCATTTTTTTCAACATAGACCATTTTGCGAGTCTGTGAGTTTATTTTTTCTATGCAGAAAGATGCATACATTCTATCATTCACATCACTCATATATAAGCTATTAAAAACATGCATTGACTGAAGTATAATTGTTTGACTAACAAATGACTTTTATTGTAATCAAACGGTCAATGCCATTTCATTTATTTCACCATATCAGCTAGTTCTAGTCAGTCCTTTGAATATATATTATCCAAAGTGTGACAGGTCTTCATTTAGGTTAGCTACAAGCCCTCACTGGTCTTATCTTTTTACACTTCAGTGTACTCGATATCTGAATTGGCTTAATTTTCTCCATCCTAAACTTTACAGTTCAACTACAGCTAAAGGCTTTTGTTAAAAAGTATTTTTAGATGAAACATGTTAAGAGTTAGTAAAGTGCAATAGCTATGTGGAAGTCCCGGAAGTGTGGCATCCTGTGGCCACTACGTACGCACTCTCCGTGGGTTTATTTCACATTACGCACACCACCCACGCCACTGCTACCCTTATCTGACGAGATGCCTAATTCCACGGAAACATAATGTTATGAGTGCCAACATGTGCATTATCTTAACAAAATAACAGAGTGCAAGACGGGAAAAATCCCCTCTGGGAATCATTTATTAAGAGAGCGAGACGAATTCCTCTGAGGGAATTTTACGCATTTTGCGGACATGCATAAAAGCTATATGAGTCCTTCATGCACTTTCTTTTGAAAATAATGAAATAATGACCAGAGGCGATTTTAATACCTAGCAATTCACAAAAAAGTACACACAGAGACACACACACTGTAGGCTAATCTTACAGGTATGCTTGTATACTTAAGGTAAGGGCGCATCGTCCGTGTGTACATGCAGTAATTAAATGTCAAGTTTTAAACATGCATAACACCTGTGTTGCTTTTCTATCAAAAAGATGCCTACAGGGTCACCTCAATTTGCATCACAAAAACGACAACCAACGACTCTGACTCTGAATGTATCCAAAGTTTGGTGACATTTTACTTCGCAGGTGATGTTAATATGTATTGACTTTAATATGTGCTAATGTGTTATTATTTTGCGGAACTGCTTCTAATTACACACTGCCATTGCTGTTTATTGTAATAACACGTAGTTTAGTATGTGCAATGTGATGTAAAGTGTGTTAAGGGAATATTCTGTAGATAATACCTGTTAGTTTAAAATTAATTATGATAACATGGTAGGACTATTTATGCAAACCCGAAGAGTGTAAACATGTAACGTGTAACCAGGATACGGACACTCAAGCACATCAGTAGGCTACCTGGTAGTTGGAGGCAGGAATGGGGCTGGTGTCCGGGTGCGCCGGTGAGCTGCTGCTGCCGCGGGAGGATGTGTCGTATGTCCCGGTGTAATCCTGGTACATGATCCAGGGAAAGAGGAGGAAATTTCAGAAGGTTGATAATGAATTCCCACACGATCAGAGTGTCTTCAGTGGCAAAAAAAGCACTTCCAAGCAAAGCGATTCCTTTATACCTAATCTAAAAATGATATCCAAAATACTTCTTAATGGTCAGTATGTTAAATCCAGGCATATCTGTGTAATATTATATTACTAGAGAAGTCAACGCTCTGAAATTCTGTAGTCTCTTTAACAGTCCAATAAATAGATGTTCCCGTGTAAACCTAATGCTTAATAATCATCGCTACTGAGATGTTCTAACAGAACCAGATGAAAATGAAGAAAAAAAAAATCTGTGAAGCACCTACTTTTCTTCAGTGAACTCGGTGCTCTCGTAGGTTTAGTCCTGTCCCTATAAGCAGTGACTCACGGCAGTGATGAGTGTACCGCTCTGGACTTTGTTGAACTGATTTTGGCGACTAAGTGAACTTCAGTGCTACTTCTACAGGTCACGTCGTTAGATGACTCACTTCAATGGCACTACTCTACTTCGTAGCTCCGCTTATCAACGCCAACCTGCCTCTACGCGTCATAGCCTTGATAAGTCGCACAGCAAAATAGGGGTGCAGAATGTATATTTTTATAGAATTATGCCAGACGTTACTATCCAGTGAAGCGTTAACGAAAGAATGTGGTTGAACTTTGAATTATACATCCTATTCCGCAAAGGAGAAAGGTATAAAATGTTTTCATTTGCTTTAAACTATATTGGTTGTCAAGACACCCCCATTACACAGTTGGTTTAGACCATTGACGCATGTTTCCAAAAATGGGCAGTTGCGTCAGAGCACACGCTCATGGGTTTCCTTGGTAAAGGCACGGTAAAGAAGCGTCAAGGATTCCCTCCCCTCTTTCCCCACCTTTAACTTTCACTGGGTGGTCTGTGGACACATGCTCTCAGGTCCTAAAGGCACGGAACACAGGGAGAGTGTATAGAGATGGTCGTGGGTTTCATAGAAAGTGGCCACAGAGAATAGCTTTGCGGTGTGCATGGTGCTCTTTGAACCATGTGTGAGCTTTTTAATTTGCGAGCATGCATGTGCAGTTGCTCTTAAATTTCGCTTCTTGTCACCATGCAGTTTTTAAGTTTTTCACTTTTTCGGGAGTTCGATACACAATATTCTTAATTCAGTTTTTTTATTATTATTGTTATTATTACTAATTTATATTTTTCAGTTCTTTATTTCATCATAACCATTTTTCAACCAATTCATCACAATTCTTCAGACAATAGTTTTGAATCCATATTGGATCAAACTCACCATTATAGCCCTGAGAACAGATAGATGTCGCCAGTGGTACAATAAAGTTTAATGGGGGAGGGGAATTATCAATTGTATCTACTATCAACAGTTTTTAAGAGTTGAGTTTTACAGTCCTACGTGGTGTCCAGACTATTTTGTGTAGGTTTCGGATCGGAGATATATATATATATATATATATACTTTTAGAAATGCATGTTGTTGTGGATTCATAACACGTGGGTACGATATGGAGATGGTGTATATCAGTGCAAACTGACCATTTTACCACAGTACCAGTCAAGTTTTGAACCAATGTTGTTGGGAAACCAGTGTTGTTGGTTTTTTTTTGACATGTCATCATGCTGCATTAAAGTTGAAATATGTCAGCACTTCACTGCAGTAAGCACCCGTTTGATGAGTTTTGAATTAATTTATTACAAGTTCAGTAAAGTATGAGGAGAACGTATAAATGAACATCGGTGCACAAAGACATAGCCATAATTATACTGCCACTACTGCAGTATGTGTGTAAAATAAATGAACAGGCCATAAAACTAATAATAATAATAATAATAATAATAATAATAATACAAACATATGACAATATTCAATATGCTAGGATAAAACCAAATATGCATTACTTATTATGCTTTTTTTATGCCTTTATATATGTGAAGGGCTGTCCAGTGTATTTCTCTATACTTGAATGCCATCTGATCTGATCTGATAGCTGAGCAGTATGGAAAAGAACAAGAACAGAAGTGACGCGCGTTCCCGGTGATGGTGAACGTCACTCGTTGTCTGGCACAGTTCTGATCTCTTCTTAAGCAAAGAGAATTATAGCTGTTCGCAGGGTAAATTATTGCGGCGATTTTTAGTCTCATACCATCGATAACTGCCATAAATAGATGAGCTGAATACAACCTGGCGAAAATTATACAGTATGCATAGAAGCGCAACTACATAGACTATGTATACCCTTACGCAAAGGTTACTGTTTCAGATTACCGTTTTCATATACAGTACTCCATCGCATGTGTACATAAACCGTAGCAATAACTTGATCATGGGGGCAATATACTGGTAAATGGATTAGCTCCTTAACCCAGATTTAATATGAGACGCGTTCATTCTAATCTGATAACATCTCTAGCTCCTGGATGCACTTTGCAACTGGTAATGAGGTAAATACAACGTAGGCACATGGGGAAGTTAAGGATGCGTTACAACTTTTATTTATGGTTTATTGCAATTTTAACCTGTTCCTTACAGTAAGTGCCCACTCTCCGTCACATGGGAAGGTAATGGGTGAGTTAAACCAGTAACAATACAATATAACATTAAATTTATATTTTCACGTATATTAATAACATAGCGCAAGCTGATTTACATAGGCCTGCATTAATCCCCACAATTGCTGTCTTTCAACAATATGCAATATGGGGTAGATTTGGTGGCACTGAGCGCCTAATTAAGGTCACGATCTGCCTGGGAGTCTTGGGTGGAGGCTGGTGAGCAAGTGCTTTGCGGATTACTGACTGGTGAAAACACCTGATCTAGATTAGTGGTTCACTGATCTTTCGAAATTTTATTTGCAGGTTTCCCTGGCAACTAATGTAGACTGGTCTGAAACAGAACAGAGCCACAATGTGAACATTCCAGGCCTGGAGGGAATACGAAACTCAGAGGATAGAAAATGAATTCATGCTGGAACATTTCCACTGATTAAGCCAATCGCATTACAGAAAAGTAGGAAACATGGCCTTGGTTTGTCTATTGTATATAATCTCCCTGGTGTATGAAAGACTAGCTCAAATGGTAAATGCAACACAATAAGTCTCCAAGCAAAACCACAGTTGAAATTCAAACATCTGCTATTATGGCACATCGTTTCTTTCTTGTTTTTCACTAAGACAGAGATGAACAGCTTTATAACAAAGACAACATATTAAAGCAAAAAAATTCAATTATAAAAGTTCATGATTATTTTGAAGATCTGTTAGATGGTAAACACAAAGAGGAGCATCTTCATAAATGACTAGGACAGCTGAGAACAATGAAGGCTGTGTGAAAGATCTAAATTCTATAGCCAGGCAACTTCACATTTATTTTCTTGTTTACATGTTTATGAATGGAGAAATCCTAGAGACTCGTCTTCAATGACTCAGAGTTGTCACGGAACGGAGCATTCTTTATTTACTTATATTTCCACCACCTGCTGTCTATAACCAAGTGGTCAGGCTCTATTTCGGCAAGAAAGAATGTGATGTATGCAAGCATTCTTTTCAATATCATGCCCCCCTGTTACTGAACAACGTTCTTCCTCTATAAAGCTATAAAGAAGTGTTTATGCTTGCCAGTAGTCTTAAAAAACGTTTTTTGCTGGCAGTACACTGAATTTACCCATACACAAACAAAAACTGTGGCTCAGACCGTGGTTCTGAAAGAGTTATTACTACAAGAATCGGTTCCTGCTACAATGGAAGGAAATGCGTCACAAACGCGTGGCTGACTCAAAACAAAGAGCGACAAAATGAAGTGATGGCCACTTAAAAACAAAGGGGGTTGGAAAGCAGGAGCGTAAAGTGGAAGAACTTAACAAATGGAGAAGAAATAGGAGAGGTGGGGGGACTTTAAAGAGGGACAGAAAGATTCAGCATTGGTCTTTACTGCAAAAGGGTCTTCCCGTAAACCTTCGGTGTTTGGCCAAGGCAAATATGACCCATCACAGTGAGCTTTTATTCCGAGAGGGCAGTAGAGGAAAGATGCAGAGGTATATCTGAGAGTTTAAACATCCTCTACCCCCTTGTTTTGCGAATTATTTTGTCAGGTGCCACTTTCCGAGTGCTTTTCATCACAGGCGCTGAACACAATGGGGAAAATAGTTTCAGAACGCAAGTGGGGTTGCTCTTTTAGATCTACGTAAAGTATGAACGGGCATGGAGATGAGGAGCAAGCTTCTTGGAATGCTAATTTATTTGTTTAAAGCACAAGCGTGCCCAGATGCGAGCTACCACAACAAGCCTCACTGATAAGAAAGTAGGAACGAGTGAGCGTTTGTGAGCATTAAGAAAACGTAATACTGCTCTTTTTGCAAACAGTTGAGAAAACATTTGGCAAAAATTGCCACATATTCGAATGCGCTTTGTGGCAAACTGTGGCAAATTTGTTACATATTAACTGCAATTGTAATTTGTTGTGGAGGAGCAAATGTGTCCTTGTTGTTTTAATTGTAAATGCACTTTGATATATTTAAGAAATTGGATAGGAGAAGCGGTGCTATATTGTCAATATCGTATATAGTCAGTAATAACAGTTTAGCACAGCCACTCATAACTTATTGTTTTTATGAAATGTTTTTACATACTTAAAATTTTAATGTCACAAATTATCAATCAAACTTTTTTGTACTGAGTTAATTCATTAAATTATATTTTTTTACTAGAAGATTTAGTCTCTGATGTAACGAAGGTTTATGCTAATGAATTTTATAAGTAAACAATTTGAGTGAAAAGCTGAATTAAAAAAAACGTAAATGATTTTCAGATGTTCTTAGGACACCTTTATACAATTAAGGCTGCTCTGAGCAGGTTTTGAGTCTCCTCCAAATTCAGACTCAATGCCACATAAAAGTCATATTAATGTCATTTCTGACCTATCTCAGCCCCTTTTATTAGAAGTAACTCTCATGAAGCCTTAAACTTTTAGCATAGTCATGTCGGAGTACATATTTTTATAGCTTTATGTTTCCATGTTAGATATATAGAATAGAATATTTGAAACATGATTTAAAAAAAAACAAACACTTTTTGTGATTGTAATTCCAGTGTAAATGCATGTTTGCAGCATTAACAGTCACATATTTTTGTATTATTGATGCTGCTTAAGATGCGGCTTCTGTGTCACATTTGTAGTGTAAAGACAACATTAGAATTTGGTGTATTCCTCTTTTTGCTTCAATGACAGCATTCACTCAATTTGGCAAGTTTTATATGGAAACATTTGAGAATGTTCCGAAAACCTTGACATTTTGTAGAAAGTTGTTAATAGTAAGCATAAGTGGTCACTATATGTTTGTTTTAACAACAGTGTAATAGGCCAATCAGCATAAACAAATAATAATAAATCATAATCAAAGTAAGAAAAAATGTCTAGAGTTTTCATGTTATTAGATTTTTACAAATTTTGCACTATGCCCCCCCCTTTTATAGTGTCATTATGAAAATATAATTATATTTCTATTAAATAACACATACTTCATATCTACAGGCCCTACTGTTCTCATATCATATATAACTTTGATGTTCTACAAGCTTTAAAACACTTTCTTTCTTACCGCTGAAAATTAGATCATTTCCTGAGAAATCCTGAGTTTTCTCTCCGGTACATCACCAGTGTCGGCTTCATGGT
The DNA here is from genome assembly GCA_019740295.1 of Labeo calbasu. Lineage (NCBI taxonomy): Eukaryota > Metazoa > Chordata > Actinopteri > Cypriniformes > Cyprinidae > Labeo > Labeo calbasu. The sequence goes on from JAHKKF010515321.1 coordinate 16,536, forward strand.
GAAAAATGCTACATCACTCTTGTCAACGTAGTCCATAGTTACAATAAAATTGTATCTTGATTTCATCTTGTGGTTATTTTGGGAAAAACAGTAGGGGGTTGTTTTACCCCATGGGGGCTTTTTCTCCCACTCTACCCTACACATACGAGGCACAAGTTAGATGTGACCTTTGCATGATACTCTATGTTTGATGCAGTAAAAATGCATGATTGTAAAGTGTTGATGCAATAAAAAAAAATTGATAATATCTATTATTTCTTGCATCATCTCTTTATGATGTAAGGGCCCTCTGTCAATCCTAATAAGAACAAACCATGCTGACTCAGAGCAGGAGCCTCTTCGCAATTGACTTGTCTGTACACGAGTTTAACTTCACTTGTCTCCACCTGCCTTTGTATAACACCCAATAATAAGCCTAAAGAACAGGAGAGGTGAGACATACAGTGCAAGTGACAGTCTTTCCACCTTACAGAAATGGAAACAGACGATACATTGAGTGTTACTTTGACCCGGTCCAATTTCCTATGACATGAAGATGTTTTTACCTTTCTTATACAGCTATATACATAGCTCTTTTGGATAGGAAGTAGAATAGTCAGGGAGCAGTGTCCCTCTTTGGGGTTTACTCCTTTGGAGCATCCATTCTGTCCGGTTGAATGAAAGCTTAATGCGAGTGTGGAAAAGTGGAAAATTTAATTAAGCAGCTAAGGGGGGTTTGAGGCACTCGGCACGAGCTTCCCCCTTTCCTCCGTACACACTTCTCACTGTGTTCACTGCTCTCTGCTTGTCTAGCTCACCTTCTGAAGCCCGGCAGGGCAGGACCTTGTCAAGGGCACATACAGAGGTCAACAGTTTACAGCTGTGCTGGAGTTACATGTTTGGTAAGCAATAATGAAGCATTTAACTACTGCGTCAAAAAAGTAATTAAAAGGGCATGTTTATTGTACCACATTAGGGCATTAAAGATTCAAGGTCTAAAGCACTACAGATAGACTACAGTATTAATAATAAACAGTACTACTTACAGTATTAATAATAAATACAATCAACAAATTATATATACCTTCAACATTTCTCACATCATCACAGTTTATTCGCTATAGTTTAGAAAATGGTAATAAATCATGACAAGATCTCAGAGTCAAACTGTGTCAGAACAAATTCATCTTGATAATGTCAGATAGCTCTGATAGAAAGGTATGTAATGAATTAGGTTGAATAGCTGTCAGCTATCAGCTGTTAAATTTAAGTACACAATTAGATAATACCAATTTAGATCAACCAATTTCCAAGCAATGCTCAATTTTGTTCAGTCTGTTGTGTGAAAAGGTGGCATTAGCAATTAAAGAAAAAACACTT